>ML776702.1:1269354-1280497 GCA_009831015.1 Picea engelmannii
GAGCCACTCAGACCCTTAAGGGATTTTATCTTTCTTTCTTCTCCCACAGACAGGGAATATGGATGCCCTTCTGGCTATCCTTCTGCCTCAAGATTCTTCCTGCTAGAGCTTCTAGGTATTCAGCAACCTTGTGAAGAATACCTCAGTGGACTCTTCCTCCAAACACCTGAACTCAAAGAGTTCCTTTTTCTTCTGTGCCTATCTGCACAATCTCTCAATGCCCTTCCGGGAGACTTACTTCTCTCACAGAATGCTCAATGCCCACCTGGCAGAGCTCTCTTCACAGAACGTTCAACAGTCCTGTCTTCACCTGTGTACCTATGCACTTGCTCAATTCCCACCTAGCAGAGCCTTCCAGAATCCTTAGCGATTCTGCTTCTCCTTGAACTCACAGCAGAGTTCTTCTCTTAGCACCACTGTGCATACGCTCAATGCCCACTTGGTAGAGCCTTCTACAGAATCCATAGTATAATTTTGTCTACAACTGTGTCTCTCCTACACAGCCTTGCCTCCAAGGTGTTCAGAAACCTTGAGGTCTTCCTCCGAGTTGCTGATTTCAGTTCCTGTGCCCATCTGGCACGTCTTTGTCTGACTCCACGGAGTTCAAAAGTGCATCCTCCGTGCACTAGCGTTCAGAGTCCACAACACTCTTTCATACCCTCATGGCATGAAGCCTCAAAGAACCTCTCAAACCTGAAATAAAACACTCCTGTAAATGAAAACATATCATACACTCACAGCATATAAAGGAACACACCAAGGAATCCATACAACACATAACTCATGCAGGAAAAAATTCTTCTGATTATATTAAAAATGGCAAATGCCTGTAATTACAAAGGTGTTCTCAAGCTCTCTCTGGCTCTCATCTAATTCTACTCATCTACCGACTTACCTAAAATGAGATCTGAAAATCTCTTTTACACTGAGGGGCTCAATCAAGTGCTTCCCTCCAGAATTTCACCTACTCTAATAAATTACAATCAATGGATGTCTAGTCCAGTGTCTGGACCCAGATCTCAGTCGATCTAGCATTAAAGCCGATCTACCTAACGCCTGCTCAAAGGCATGAATTCCATGGCTCACCATCCTAAGCATTTAATTTACATTCAATTCAAATTCAAATGAGGCTGCACCTCTCTTCAGCCTTTAAATGCGTGCGCGCTGACATGGCTGGCTGGATGGCTGACGTGGAGAGATGCTCCTGCATCAAACTCCTCAGCTGCAAAATCATGAGCTCCTTCTCATGCACTTCCCCTCTAAGTGTTTGGAAATCCTCCTGGATCCCAAATAAGTCTTTGGAGCTTCTCATCCACTCCACTTTGCTGCTGCTGCTGCTTCCGCTGCGCCGCTGCTGCTGCTTCTTTTCTGCTCAGCTGCTCCTCACTAGCAGTTTCTGCTGCCCTCAACATCAGCCTTCTGATCTCTTCTATCACTTGGTCCAGCTACTCCAGTGGCTAGCTCTTCTCATGCAGTCTCCTCAGCTGCAAAAATTCCTGGCGCATGGGCAGATCACTGTGATCTCCCATGCCATCTTCTTCATCTCCACCTGTGGCCTCAAGCTGCCACTTTGCTGCAGACTTTAGCTCTGCAGTCTCTTCCTAACTGACCTGCTGCTCAGTCATCCTCTTCTCTAACAGCTCAAATTTTTCCAGTTCTCTGGCTGGCCGTGGATTGTTCAACCAATCCTCCAGCATCTCCAGCTCCATCTCCCATGGAGTGATAACTTTACCTGCCTGCTCCTTGGCTTCCTTTGCTGCTAGCTCCAATGCTATAGCTCTTTCATCTTCCTAGATGAATATGTTGAGACACTCCTCAGAATGCTCATTTTCTTCTGCTTCTGCTTGCGCTTGGGTACTCTCAAACACCTACTCCAATTCTTCTTGGACAGTCTCAGCTGACTGTTCTGCTGCTGCACCATCTGCAACACAAAATTCTGGCTCCTCCTGGGCACATGGTAGGAATATCCCAATTCCCCCAATCATCAGAAGATCATCCTGATATTTCACCTTTGTCAGCTGTATCTGCTGATCTAAGTCCATCTGCTCTGTCAGCTCCTCTGGTTGATTCCAACTCACTTCTGAGTTTATGAGACCCATAGATAGTCTCATCTGCTCATCCCTGCCCACCTGGCAATATGGAATGTCTCTGCTGCCCTCCTGGCAGACTATGAGATCAACCGACCCCATCTTCATCAGCACTCCTTGCTGAATTGAACTCTCCATGAGACCTTCAAATGGTCTCACCTGTTCATCTCTGCCCACCTGGTAGTCCAAGATGCTTCCACTGCCCTCCTAACAGTCTTCGAGATCCCGCAGTGATCTCCTTTCAATGCCCAGCTGGCAATGTGAAATTCCCTGGCTGTCCTCCTGATAGTCCGTGATATCCTCCGTTGATCTCAATCTATTTCCCTCCTGACAAACGAGAATTTCTACTTCGCTGCCCTCCTAGCAGTGCTTGAGATCCTCAGCTGACCCCAATTTGTCTTCTTCATCAAAACCATCGAGACTTCTCCCAGTCTCTGGCTCACAGTGATAAATCATCTTTTCCTCTGTGGCCTTGAGGTTTTCAGCATACCTCAACCATTTCTTTAACATCCTGCGCTGTCTCATGACCATCAGCTGCTTGACTGGCCATTTCGCTTTCACCTTCTTCATGGGCCACTCATACACCCATCTTGGCTTTTTATTCTGCCGCATCCGCAGTTCCAACTCCTCCATTTTTTCCCTGATATCAGCAAGTTCCTTCAGTCTTTCGGTTGGGCTCATTAGCTCTGGGCTCTTCTTTTCATCTTGCTTATGGCCTTCAGTATCCATCTTGCTGTGTTTATCCGCCTCCCTGGAAGACCTGCTGCTGTCACTCCGCATCAAGAGTGTCTCCAGCTTCATCTTACAGTCCTACTGACTGTCTCCTTGATTGTTGCCTACCTGCCAACAATCACCTACAGAGTCCTCAGTAACTCTGTCTTCTTTTTCCTTCTCTTCTTCCTCTGCTTGCAGTATACAAACAGAGCTCCGGCTCTGACACCACCCTGATGCAGGCGTGAAGTCGCAACCCCGCCTGCTCACACAGGATCATTCAATTCCTCAATTTTGAGCCTTCAATGGCTCCTTGGATTCCCTTGGGAATCACTGATGAAATCTGACCCAGATCCACAGGTCCTTTCTCATCTCCACACGGCCTTCTGCACTGGACTGTGACCAACTTTCCCCATAGGAAAGAACTGTTATCGGACTTCAGGGTTTCGCGATCCCTGTTGTCGAGAGTTTCTTACCTCTCGAACATCCGAACGCCGATTTGTCGATGCGCTCCTTCCATGCACTAGCCCCTCTGTCTATGCTCCTGGTCCATGTGACCACTGCCTCCATGACCGTGGCCTTACCTCCTCTCGCGGATACTCCTATAGAAGTTTCGACGTTTTCAATGTCACAATGCACATGTCCACGGGACTCGCGATATGTCGATCCCTGACTTCCTCTGGATTCCTGAAATGCGTCCCACCAGAATGGACGGTCCAGATCCTATGTTGAGGTTTCCACTAGGGATTTCCCTTATCCATTTTCAATGGGAATGCCGATATACCGATTCCCGATGTGTCAGTCCTTTGACTGCTCCCGGTCTTTGACCTGCCACTTGTCCTCCCTACTAGGCTCCTCTATGGCCCACGCACACGGTTCTCTGCCTGTTGGGAAATTGCATTTCACGATATTGCAATTACCGTTGCAACGTTTTCCTCAACCCTAGGACTCCTGATATCCTGAGTGCCAATGCCGATGGTTCCACCTCCCGTTGGTACTTTCACCGATGACGCTCGATTGCTGCCACACGTCCTAGGAATGGACGGTCCTGATCCAATCGCTATTTCGAGACTTTTGACGTCCCGATTCTCATGACCTCGAGAGCTCCAATTCTCCGATGGCCGATATCCCGATGACTCTCTGGGATTTCTAACACGTTTCCTCTCTTTCTCAGATGGACGGTTGAGATCCTGTCGCTGTTTCGAGACCTGAGGGGTCCCGATTCTTACGACCTAGAGAATCCCGATTTTCCGATGGCCGATATCCCGATAACTCCACCTCTTATCGGGAATTCTTCGTCCTGTTCACGAGCCAACCCTCGCGCAACTTCACGCAGATCCGACGACTGTCGACAATTTGTTCCAGATCTGATGGCTCAGGTCTGTTCTCCTCCTCTGCACGCTCTCTGGACGTAAAATTGACGGTCCATACCTTCTTACTCCGCTCGATATGACGGCTCCTATTGCTCCCTCCTGAGCTCCTTGCGCGCTTTTCTTCCGGACTTAGAAGAAATTCAATTTTTCTCAAAGGCCTCGACATTTGCTTCGTCTCCAAGAACTCCACGGCTATGGGTTCTCGACTATACGCGTAAAACGCTATCCTTCCTGAGCTTGGGAATTTTGAACTCTCCAAAGAGTTCTTTAGCCACTGCACTCCTTGCAGTCCGACTCTGTGTGTGAAAGCACTGTTCCTCCTGAGCTTTTCAACCACTCAGACCCCTAAGGGATTTTATATTTCTTTCTTCTCCCATAGACGGGGAATATGGACGCCCTTCTGGCTATCATTTTGCCTCAAGATTCTTCCTGCTAGAGCTTCCAGGTATTCAGCAACCTTGTGAAGAATCCCTCAGTGGACTCTTCCTCCAAACACCCGAACTCGAAGAGTTCCTTTTTCTTCTGTGCCTATCTGCACAATCTCTCAATGCCCTTCCGACAAAGTTCCTTCTCTCACAGAATGCTCAATGCCCACCTGGCAGAGCTCTCTTCACAGAACGTTCAGTAGTCCTGTCTTCACCTGTGTACCTATGCACCTGCTCAATGCCCACCTGGCAGAGCCTTCCAGAATCCTTAGTGATTCTGCTTCTCCTTGAACTCACAATAGATTTCTTCTCTTAGCACCACTGTGCATACTCTCAAAGCCCACTTGGCAGAGCCTTCTACAGAATCCACAATAGAATTTTTTTTGCAACTGTGTCTCTCCTACACAGCCTTGCCTCCAAGGTGTTCAGAAACCTTGAGGTCTTCCTCTGAGTTGTTGATTTCAGTTCCTGTGCCCACCTGGCACGTCTTTGTCTGACTCCGCAGAGTTCAGAAGTGCATCCTCTGTGCACTGGCGTTTAGAGTCCACAACACTCTTTCATACCCTCATGGCATGAAGCCTCAAAGAACCTCTCAAACCTGAAATAAAACACTCCTGTAAATGCAAACATATCATACACTCACAGCATATAAAGGAACACACCAAGGAATCCATACAACACAAAACTCATGCAGGAAAAACTTCTTCTGATTATATTAAAAATGGCAAATGCCTGTAATTACAAAGGTGTTCTCAATCTCTCTTTGGCTCTCATATGCTTCTACTCATCTACCGACTTACCTAAAATGAGATCTGAAAATCTCTTTTACACTGAGGGGCTCAATCGAGCGCTTCCCTCCAGAATTTCACCTACTCTAATAAATTACAATCAATGGCTGTCTAGTCTAGTGTCTGGACCTAGATCTCAGCCGATCTAGCATTAAAGCCGATCTACCTAATGCCTTCTCAAAGGCATGACTTCCATGGCTCACCAGCCTAAGCATTTAATTTACATTCAATTCAAATTCAAATGAGGTTGCGCCTCTCTTCAGCCTTTGAATGTGTGTGTGCTGACGTGGATGGATGGCTGGCTGGCTAACATGGAGAGATGCTCCTGCATCATATATGCTTAGGTGGCACCACGAACAATGTCGCTGAGTATAGTGCAGTTATTGAGTTGCTTCGTGACGCTTTGTCGTTGGGTATCTCTCGTCTCTAGGTCTATCTAGACGCTCAACTAGTTGTGTCGCAGCTAAACAAAATATACTGGGTGCATGATCCAACTTTACACCAACGATTCCTTAGGGTACATCTCTTCGAACGCAACTTTGATTATATCACATATTTTCATATTCCTAGGAGTCTAAATCAAATCAAAGATACTCTAGCTAATCACATTTTAGATTGGCATCTTGCTCACATATAAAAAGATCATGAACATAAACATGTAAATACATTTTTGTACACATAATCCATAAGACACAAAAAGAGATAAAAATCATATATAAACATCAGAAAATCCTCATAGTACATAGATGGACGCAAGCGCCTCAAAAGTGGGAACAGTAACGAGTCAGTGGGCTTATGCCCTCAAAAAATATATACAATAAGGTGCTCATGGCACATAAAAGGTCTCAAAGTCTGCTCAGGGCCTATGGGCCTTGTTATAATCATCTACAGTGCAGGCTAAACGACTAAAGAATCAGACCCATGTCCTAGGTGCCCCCACAAAATGAGTCTGCATGGACGGTGGCAGGTCCTCTATTTCTACCATGGGAACTGTGTGAGTGAGCGCAGTGAAGTTTTGCTCAATCCGCCTCAGGACCTTCTCGGCCTCTCCTGCTGGGAGGTTCCCTGCTACTGCTGCTCCTCCAGCGGCGACAACTGCGGCTTCTGGCCGTGGGAGATGCCTGTTCCATGCATAGTCGACAGGTCGCACGGCTCCCACATCTGCATGTAATAAACGATCACCCATCAAAAACTATGGTATACAAAAACATGATATATATGTCAAAAAGACATAAAAATTACATATGCAAACAAAAAAACTGTATAGGTGGAGACTTACCCATCTCCCCTCACTCCTCACCAGGAGGCACTGGTATCGCTGGATCTCTGGAGAAGTCGATCCCCACATATGGGTAGTCCTCAATAGCCGGGATCTATCGTGACAACCAAGAAAAAAAGTCATCGTAGAAGGCCTCCACGGTCCTTCCACCACCCTGTCAGGGCAGTAACACTGCCCATCTGCATACTGCGGGGAAAGTGGCCAGATGTCCTCGTACTGTCAACCGAGGACTAAAACACGAAAATCTCTCAAAAAATAAGGAACAGAGGATGGTCCCAAACACGAAGTTCCTATGTGTCTGTTGTCGACATGTTGTCAGCTCACTCTTCATGCACTCCAACAGTGTGGTACTCTAGTCAAAAATTTGTGCATTCATGCATTGGATCGCACAGTTCATCTGTGCGTGCGAAGGCTGATGCACGGCCGCTGAGCCGGTAATCCACCCAATAAGCGATAAAATAGTCTGTAGGGCGAGGCTGGTAATCCTACTAACGGGTACCGAGGAAGTTCTATGATCGGTCCCAGCCTCACAATACTCATCTATAAGCTCCAAGACTTTGCTCGACCCCGTAGGAAAAGTCTGAAAGTTGACTGGTTCCCCTCTCCTCGAGAGGCCAGTCAAAAAGTAAATATCCTCGGTGGTGGGCACCAAGGATTGCCCCTCTAGCATGAAAGCCTCTGCATCTGGGTGTTAGTAATCAACCAAGGCATTCAATAGCCTTGGTTGCATGCACATGAATGGACATAAAAAGAATTTCACCAAACTGCACTGTGTCAGCACAGCCACAACGTTTGGATCTGCAGCCACTAACTCATTGGCGGCCTCGTGCTCCCTTTCCCTCCACTGAACATACATCCTTCCAACACAACAAAGTCAAAGGAGGGTTAATACCTTGTTACTTTTATGCTTTTTCATCACGCGGGGGGTACCCGCGGCCTGTAGAGGCGACAGTCGCGGGTACCCACGGGCTTTCCCTGGACAGCCCGCGTTTGCCTAGGGCCAACCTTTTTTAGGTCGACGCCCACCCCCAAAATCAACTAAAATGCTAAAAATGAAGTATTGAATAGCAAGGCAAGGGAGTTTGTACTTACTTGGTCCAAGCATAAGTCTGTTTCGTCCACTGTAGCTCCCGTAATAAAGATCTTTGGTAAAGGGGGTCTTTTGGGCTGCAGAGTCAATTTCCAAATCAGTAATGGTGAGAATGAGCTGCCAGCTTCTATTTATAGAGTTTTTGGCCTCTTTTTGTCACTTTTTTGGGCCCTTTTATCAGTTTCTTTATACCAAAAACCATTTAGAATGATCCAGGAGTTATATGGGAGGGATTTGATCAGGTATTGGGACAATTTTTGTTGAGTTTCGAAAAAAAAATAAAAATATATATATATATATATATATATTGATGGTCCATAAAAAAAAATTCAAAAATCAACTTGAGCATATAGGTTAGGATTCTACCCCAACCTTTGCATCTCGTTGCCTTTTTCTTATGCTATAGGATCGATCCCATCCGATTGTGACATGGAACCGTCATATCTGCTTTAGAAGTGTCGCAACTCAGTGGTAGAGCTTACCAAAACATGGATTCCCTAGGTAGGTCCTGGTTGCATTATGGTGTCCATGTCGTTTTTAACAACACTGTAGGCTCGGGAGTCCGTATAGTCTTTCTTGAATATGAGTTTGAGCCTCATTCGCATGGGTCTTTTTCACTCTTTGCCTTACCCTCCGGATTCGCAAAAACATAACGGGTCTCCTTTTAAGCCCTTTTCAGACCCTCCAAACATGAAAAGATTGTCGAGCGATCTTGTGACCTTTCACACTCGTTAAACTGAAATTTGAAGTCACGTCTGTCCGGCGGTAGTTTACCCCTTTTTCAGTCCGGACGATCAACTGTACGAACAAAGGAATACTCTATTAAATTCCCATTCTTTAGAAGAGTATCCTCAGGTATAATTTTATTCCTTTTTCGGGCCTGAGGGACTAAATTTACGAAAAAAGAAACTCCCCCAGAGTCCATAGTTAAGCTCTTTTCAGACTCCCTAAAATTGAAAAGATCGCCAAGTGACCTTATTCTTTCACTCGTTAAATTGGTCCAGAAGAATATTCCTGACGGAGTCCATAGTTAAGCCTTTTTCAGACTCCTTAAAAGTGAAAAAATAGCCGAGTGATCTTGTGCTTTTCACACTCGTTAAAATGGTTTTGAATTGACGTCTAATCGGTGCTAGTTTATCCCTTTTTCGAACCGACTAGACTCTTGATGAAAAAGGTACCCCAATGGAGTTTCCTTTTATGCTTTTTCAGACTCTCTAAATATGAAAAACCACCGAGCTTACCTTCTCTGGGCTCGTTAAACTTACATCGAAGGACGTTACCATTGTGTGTTCTATCAACCACATTTGCATACCTTATCCACCAGCCTTGTGACAGTTTGCTTCTGCATCTTAACACCTTTGGCCACTGGAGGATTTTTCCTGAGTATCATTTCCCTAAAACATCAGTCTTGTCCTTATGCCTCAAGCTTGTATGTTTGCAGAACTCGTTCCTCCATTGTAACGTAATACTCTTTTATTCTTTTTCACAAATCATCAAAAAGAACAAAAAAAAATCAAATATACCGCAAAAAGAGGATGGGAAAAGTATTTTCTTTATTGGCAGCATAATGAGTCGCCCTTGGATAAAGCACATCTGTCCGTTTGATCATCAGACTATGGGATGTAGTACAACCTTAGGAAGCTTTTTCTCGCTCTATAGAGTTGTGTCCTCCACCATTTGGTTACTCTTCCAAACATATGGAGAGTTTGCGTTGCCTCCTGCTTCGTAGACTTATGATTACCAGATATGCTGCCTGAGTCTTATCACTTGTCGTGTTATTATCCAAGGGAAGTTTGTCACTAAGCCTGAGTCATCCCCTCTGCAATATGTCTCTTATCCGCATACCCGGCCATCCTGAATGTCCAATCAAGTCTTTGTTCGAAATCACTGAAGCCTTCAGTCCGATCATGAAGATTATCAAGTCCATAATCGATGAGCCATCGAAGACCTCTGGGTAGTGCAGTCGTACACTCATATTACACTCCTACCCGAGTTTAGAAGATTTTGAAGTTGTTGCTCGAGCTCTGAAGTACAACCATCAAGCCAAATCAGCTTCTGGGAGATGGATACTTTATATGTATATCTTTCTGATTTCGATATCTAGCTCCACTGTGTATTATTCGCGGCTACTCTTTATAGTTATTTGACATGGATATACATTGTATTTGATTGGTATCCATGGTTCTATTTTATCCTGAGCATGGGTATTCCTGCCTCGGTGAGACATTTGTTATTTTGCAGATGGCACCTCCTGATTCCTGATTCTTGGGCTCCCTCATTCAGCAAATCAGTACAAATTGGTAAAAGATTGGTAATGTATTTCGGCCATCAGATGCTCTTCTGACCTCACACATTAGGGGGCATCTATTATAACCCTAAATTGCACCATACATGCTTACCTGGCATCAGGCCAACTCATTCCCCTTCATTTCCAAAACATCTACTGAGAAACCTCTTGCAAAATCCTCTTGGGTAAAGGTACACGTGCCCTAACCCACTACTGCACACAGGTGAACACTGGCAGGCCTACTACAGCCCGCGTTTACCTAACAAAGCATAAGAAAAGGAAAGTTTCCAACGGGACAAAAATCTATGGGTCAGTTAACTGAAACTCCTGGCCATGCATGGTCGAGATTTCGTCCAAAACCCTAGCCCCTTCTAGCCTATAAAAGAAGGGGTAGGGGTACTATTTGGAAGAGGAAAAATATAGCGAAGAAACTCTGCCCATTTGCCAAATCCATTTGTCCCAACCCTTTAGCCTTTCCTCAACCCTAATGAGAATTAACGCAAAGAAGTTGGAGGACAAAAGAAGAGGAGGAGCCCAGGATCAGGATCAAGGAGCGGTGGGCAGTCTCGACTTCAAATTGTAAGTTGATTCATTTTGAAAATAATAAAAGAATACTTTTCCCGTCCCAATGCATGAGTTATATGTGGTTGGTTTAATTTATGCTTAATTTCTAACCCTCAAGTAGAAAAGTAGCATGCATGCGTAGTGTTTTGTCTTGATTGCAGGTTAACTTTGGAAGGAGCCGCACGAGCAAGCAGTCAAGAGCGCAATGGAGGATCTACACCAAACATCAGTAAAAAGGTTAGTAGTTCCTTTCCATGCATGTATCATAAAAAGGGGTTTAAAGTTTTGGGTGGTAGGTTAAAAGGTCATTTCTTTAAGGTCAACATCTGCATGCAAGCCTAGCCCTAGCTTGTTAGTCCGTAAGGTATTATTTCCCAACAACAATAGTCCACAGTTCAATCCACGCGCAAGGGCAGGGTATCTAGCCTGAAATCAACTTGAAAGGCTTCCACTCATCATTGTGGGTATACCTCTCAAGCGACCCCCATAATACACGTAATCTCTACACCAAGACCAACAAAGCAGGGTGAGTAACTCTG
>ML776702.1:1280547-1294557 GCA_009831015.1 Picea engelmannii
AACTTGAAAGGCTTCCACTCATCATTGTGGGTATACCTCTCAAGCGACCCCCATAATACACGTAATCTCTACACCAAGACCAACAAAGCAGGGTGAGTAACTCTGCTAGTCTCAATGTGACCTCGTGATTGACCCTTGTGTGACAAGGGATTCCCACGACAAAATGAAGTGAATTTAAATCTCCCTATCACAAGATACTATGTTTGTTTTCAGCTTTGGAAATTTATCTTTCACACCTATTCCAAATCCCTACAACTAATCTAATGTAGGTTGGCTACCAGAAAATATAAAAATGTCTAATCAATTTTTATGAGCGCTTTATTTTATGGTTGTTGTTACTCAAGAGGAAAATGGCGTGAACAATATGGTGTTTTGACTGACTCGAAAATTATGCAAAGATATGAAGATGCAATATTTTCATTTCGATGAAAGCTATGCTACGAGAAGGAGAAAACAATTATCATTCCCATATGCACGATGTCCCAAAATATATTAAACTCATCAATATCAAGATTCTCAAGAAATGAGAAAAAGGTATTGAACACCAATGCATGATTCATGGACAAAGCCTCAAAATTACTGGAAGACATGACTGTTTCACAGCCTCAACTTCCAGTCTCTTGTCACAATCTTTCTCTCAACCCACCTATAGTTGATGGAATCATCACTCTGGTCCCTTCACCAGTCAATCCGGTTGATCATGTCATCAATCTGGTCACGTCCTTAGTTGAACCAATTGACAAAGTGGTTGATCCGATACCATGCTCGGTCAATCTCATTCTCCCCAATGGAGTCACCAATTTTGTTATCAGACTAATTGGTAGGTGTGGACACTAACAGATCTCCCTAGATCCACCTGGATCTAGAACAAAACAAGACATGACATGACTCTTTCCCTAAGTTTTGACCATTGAATTAGCTAGTAGGGAGGAACAAGTAACATACCTTTGTATCGCTTCCTAGGGTCTCTGTTGCTCCCGCTTCACTCTGGTGGTCTCATGAGTTCAAGACCAAGACAACACAAACCAACCAAAGTGAAGATAGCAAAATATATTCAACTGTCAACTTATGTGTATGATCAAGGAATTACACAATAAAGTGAGAATAACTTTATGGGAAAAGGACATGCTACTGTATCGTATTAATTGAAAGTAGAATATTACAACCTGATCGCCTTGATGTCGCAAGCTTCCTTTCGGTGGCCCTTGGCTCCAACACACACTTGCTCAATTCTTGCATGAAGAAGATCAAATCCTCTTGATAAACTTGCTAGAGTCTCCAAGCTCTTGTTCAAGCTAGGTCCTTCACACAATTCTTTCACCAATTCTCCAATGAATCTTGCTTAACCTTTTCCATGAGAATTCCATCAATATATAGGAGAGAATGATATGGTTACTTGGATAAGAATGATCCCATAATATCAGGGAAACCAGTAAAAGGATAACCATTCGAATGCCAACCCATTCTTCTAGAAGATTCCCTTCTAGAATCATCGAGAATTCATCTTCTTCCAAGCCTTAGAACAAGTTCGCACCCTAGCTATGTAGCACATTGCAAAAAGTTCTCACCCTAGCTTAAGGCAACCTGCGAGAATGGGTCATTCTCGCACCTTGGTATATTGGCAATCTGCGAACTCTCTTCAAAAGTATGTTTTCTGGGAAGAGATGAATGTCAATTTTCTCTAGAGAAAGTTCTTATGAGGAGCCTGAGAACACCATCATCAATACACCATCATGATGACCAAAATCATGGGTAACACCCCCACTACATAAATATCATTAGTTCCTCTTCTTGGAGTCTTGTTTTTCTTTTATCTTCTGATATGGACTGTAGAGACACTTCTTCTTCACCGTTCTTTCTTGATTATATAGTCTTCCAACTAGTGTGAGCGTTGAAGAATTGTGTCCCTTTGTTTGGACCATTGAACCTCTTTATTTAAATTACAATTAATAACATTTGTTTTTCTTCTATTATTATTCATACATTATCGTGAAATCTTTTTGATTTAGTGACAGGGATTTTCATAAATCGATCACAGAAATGAATCAATTTCATTTTAACTCGGTCCCATGCCTCTTTATTTCATTCTCAAATTAAGTTGATATGATGTTAGATTTTTAATGCATTGAAAGTATTGGATTACTTAAGATAAATCATGACAAAGTCTAGATCCTTATCTGGTTCAATTTTCCTTCTTGATCGAGATAAAATTCTTATTTTGTGTGCTAAATTTCACACAAAACCACTTTGGGACCTCTATTCCATACGACTAGAGGAGGTGGCTAAGAACTAATCCAAATGAGTTCTTAATCCATTATCAATATTTACAGTCGTGTTTTATTTTCACATTGAGATGGACAATTCTCGTTCACTTCAGAACTTCACCCTTCGGTGCTTTAGGACTTTGCCCTTTGCAGTATTTTAATTCTTCTGGAGAAAATTCTATGAGAGTGTTTATCAACACTTCCCTGCTTAATAATCTTCACCTATCCAGGAGTTAGGACCATGGGCTAAGGCATAAAGGAGATCTCTCTCTTCGGGTATTCAACTATTTGTGACTCCGGGACTTCGGGATAATCTAACTATGAAGTAGTTCAATCCCTCTTACGGTTTATCTACCGAATAAGTCATAACATGACGTTGACTGCTTGTTATCGGTTAACCTTCCACTACCCTTGATCTAACGGTCATGATATAAATTGGAGGATATTCGATCAACTACCAACATTAGTTCACGATCTCTCCCTTCGACGCTTTGGGTAGTTTCCTATAGGAAAAACTACATATCCCTGAAGGAAATACTCCCGGAGTGACATAGCTTACTAACGTCACTATTGATGTGGCACTGGTTTAGTGGTTGCCATGTGTCACATTGATTCATGACTTATGTATACCTAAAGTGCCAATTGGACCTTGACACTTGTCACCATTTGATTGCGTCATGTGTCCTTGCTGACATGGATCTCTTGGTGTGTCATATGTCTTTCTTCTTTGAATCATTACTCTATATCGGACAGTCTAGCTTTCACCTGATTTCTTGATCCAACAATCCTTATTCACTTCGGTGCTTCAGGGCTTTGTCCTTCAAGTAAACTTACATGTTTTAAAACCTTTTTCACCGAATTGGTCAACATTGAAGTTGGCCACAATTGGAACCACCTATCCTCATCCAATGGTGACCATGCACTTCCTAGATCTGATGGCCCTCATTCACTTCAGGAATTCAGTGCTCCAAACTTCTGGTGAACTTACATGTTTTAGACCATTTTCGTCAAAGTGGTCAGCGTTGGATTTGACCACCATTGGACCTGCCTATCCTCATCCAATGGTCACCATGCATTTCCAAGATCAGATGGCCCTCATTCACTTCGAGAATTTGGGGCTCCAGCCTTCGGGTGAACTTACATGTTTTAGACCCCTTTTTCGCCAAAGTGGTCAGCACTGGAGTTGACCATCTCCTTTCCTTTACTGTGATCTGACGGTCCCAATATTTCACTCCAGATCAATAGTTGATGATATTTTATTTAATCCAATACTTCACGATATTTTTGGCTTACATTGTCCTTCCATTAAACTTGATTGGATGGTCGATAATTCATTTGAAGTCCCTCCTTGATCTAATGATTGGTGTAATTTTGTGACTTTGTGAGTTAATTCCTCTACCCTATCTCCAATGTACCGATACTTATGCTATCCTTACACTTGGATTTGACCAGTGCTTCTAACTGATCTGATGGTTGCGATTACTCCCGAGAACTATATCAATGGAAAATATTCTTCCTTGATTCTTTTGGAGTTTTACTGTGGGGATTTCAACCCCGATATATTTTCTTCAATGCACTATCCCTTTTGAGCTTCGATTAATGTCCTTCCTTTTGAGATTTGGGTTTATATTGGATTCTTCTGCACCCTGTTGACATCAATGACAATATCGTACCACTGTGTCCAACATTATCCCCTTTGGCATTGATGGAAACCTTTTCTTTTTTTGAAATATTTTTATTTTTGTTTCTTATCAATTTCCTCCCCCTTTGACAACAATGGTAGAGGGGATCTTTATTTGTTCCCCCTATGGTAATGCTCCCCCTGACCATGTGCCCCTTTTCTTCTGATACAATTTTTATGGTTTTTAATGGGTTTTTGAATTACTCCCAATTTCTGTCGAAGATTTTCAAAAGTACTCCTAGGAAAAGGTTTTGTGAATATGTTTGCAATTTGTTATTTGGTGTCTACATACACTATTTTAACCACTTTTTGGGTAACCTAATCTCTTAGAAAAGGGTATTTAATTGGGATGTGTTTTTTTTTAGAATGCATTACTATATTTTTAGAGATACTTATGGCACTAGTGTTATTACAATTAATAGTAATGGGATTATCATATCTTATTTGTAAATCTTATAATGTTTTCTTCATCCAAAGGACTTATGTGCAACAGGATGAAGAAACAATGTATTCTGCCTCTAGTGTATATAGTCATGTGTATGTTTGTTTCTTATTTAGCCATGCCACCAGAAATTTTCCTAAGAAAAATTATCCTCCACTGGTGTTTTTCTTATCATATATACTACCAGCCCAATCTGCATCAGTGTATGCAGTTAGATTGAAGTATTTATCTTTTGGATACCATAATCCAAGTTCTAAGGTGCCTTTAACATACCTGAATATTCTCTTTACTGAGTTTCTTTAGGTGCATATTGAAATCTCCCCACGAGTCATATAGCCTGTATGATGTTAGTTCTTCCTGCTGCTGAATAGAGAAAACTTCCAACCATTCATTTGTACATCATTTGGTCCACTTTTGGTGAGTCATATTCTAGGCTTAGTTTACATCCAGTGACCATAAGAGTGCTCATAGGTTTATTTTCTTCCATTTGGAATTTGTTTATCATTTCCTTCATATATTTGTCTGGGGAAACGAATATTCCATTTTTTGTTTCATTTACTTGTAAACCTAAAAAGAAGGACAGTTCTCCTAGCTTAGAAATTTCAAATTCTTCTTGCATTTTGGTTACAAACTTTCTTCTTAGTGTAGTAAGATTACTTCCAAATATGACATCATCTACATATACCACCACAAAAATCATGTTTTGATCCTCAATTTTGATGTATAAGTTGTTGTTAGTAGTCACTCTCTTATATCCTTATTTCTACAGGTACTGATCAAGCCTTGAGAACCATGCTCTAGGGCTTGTTTAAGACCATACAAGGTCTTTTTTTTATCTTACACACATATTCCCGGTTTTTTGTTAACATGAATCCTTCTAGTTACTCAATATAGACTTCTTCTTCTAGTGTTCCATTAAGGAATGTTGATTTGACATCCATCTGATAGATTTTTAAATTTATGAAGCATGCAAATGTCAGAAACATTCTAATGGCCTCGACTCTTACTATTGGAGTGAAAGTCTCTTCAAAATCAATACCTTCTACTTAGGAATATCCTTTTAAAACTAATATGGATTTTTTCTTTGTAATCTCCCCATTTTCATTTAGTTTTTTCTTGAAGATCCACTTGGTTCCTAGCACATTCTTGTCCTTGCGTCTTGGAATTAGTTCCCGAGTCTGATTCTTCTCTATTTGGTCTAGTTCTTCATTCATTACTTTTATCCAATATTTAATTTTGATAGCTTCTTTAACTATCTTAGGTTCTATTAGAGATAGCATTGCTTGATTTCATTCAAAAGTGAGTTTCCTTCTTGTTTCCACTCCTGCATTTTTATCTGCAATAATCTGACTTTCAAGATGATTATTTTAAACTCTTTTTGATGGAGCTTTTGGAAAGGGAGTTTCTTAATTGTATTTTTCATCAGTATATGGTTGAATTTCCTGTGTTTCATTATCATTATCTTCTTGTTGAGATTCTACATCATCATCTTCTTTTGGAGATTTTACATCATCATCTTCTTGTTGATATTTTTTATCAATGTCTTGGGATATGCTCTTTTTTAGATCATTTATATTTACATTGGTACTTTCCACTATCTTTAGCAATCTAAGATTATAACATATTTATGATTTCTTATTATATGAATACCCTAAAAATATTCCTTCATCAGATCTTGGATCAAAATTTCCTAAGTTATCTTCATCATTCTTAATGTAACATTTACTTCCAAAATTTTTAAAGTGTTTTACAGATGCTGGCCTCCCAAACCATAGTTCATAAGGGGTTTTGTCATGGTTGGGTCTCAACTGAGCTCTATTAAGTATGTGGACTATTGTGTAGATTGCATCTCTCTAGAATTTGTCTGGAATCTTGGATTCATTTAGCACGGTTCTTGTGGTTTCTTAAACTGTTCATTTTTTTCTTTTTACCACTCCATTCTGTTGATGAGTCCTTGGAGATGAAAACTGTCTTTTGATACCATGATTTTTATAGAATTGAATGAACTCTTTAGAGGTGAATTCGCCTCCATTGTCTGATCTCAGACATTTAATTTTGAGATCTGTTTCATTTTCTACAAGGGATTTGTATGATTTAAACTTCTCAAAGGCTTATGATTTTTCTTTTAGAAAGTATAACCAGGTCAATCTTGTGTAATCATCAACAATCAACATAAAATACTATTCACCATAAGTAATTTTAGTTCTTGTAGGTACACATAGATCTGTGTGAATAAGTTCTAATGGTTTTGTTGTGGAGTGCTCTTTTTCTTTGAACCCAAATCCTATTTGCTTTCCTATTTGACAATGTTTACAAATAGAATTTGAAGGCTTAATCACTTTTGGTAGGTCCCTAACTACCTCTTTCTCATTGGCTTTGATCAAGTTTTCAAAGCTTAAATTTCCCAATCTTCTATGCCATAGAAAAATTTCATATACTTGGCTTACAAAACATTTTTCTTCTTCATCTATATTAAGGATGTACACATTGCTAGATGTTCTTGGTTCAACTGCCACTAACTTTCTAGTGTCCTTTTTTTCTCATCTCACATTATGAGAATCAAAAGTAAGTATGTGGCCCTGATCAAATGTTTGACTTACACTTAGGAGATTAGGTTTGAGATTTTGTACCATAAGTACATCTTCTACTCTGGTTTTATTATTTCCTAAACTGATAGTGCCTTTTCCCAGTATTTTGGTTGACGTATTATCTCCAAAAGTCACTTTTCCTTTTACCTTCTTGTTTAACTTGAAAATTTTTCTTTGATTTCCAGTCATGTGTTTGGAACATCCACTATATATATACCAATGACATCCTTGATTTATCACATATAAGTCTACGTTTAACTCTGTTTTCTTTTTCTTCCATACTTTTTTATTATTGGGAATATTTATATTTTTATCATATTTTGGCTATCTACATTTACTAGATTTATGACCATAGTTGTTGCATTTGTAATATTCAACATTATAGTCTTGTAAGGGAGAGAAGGATTTATAATTTCTTCTTTTTGCATTATCCTTATTATTTCCATATCTTTGAACGTTTGTTGGATTGTACTCTCTATGAGCTTTACAATGTATTGCTTTATGTCCAAATTTTTTGCAGAAATATCAATAACCAAGGAAGATATATTGATTTTTATTGGAGTGATTCCTTTTGATGATTCTATTCTTTTTTCTATCTTTTTCATTAGTATAAGGTGCAAATTTCTGTTTATTTGGGATAGTTTCAAATGGTATTGTTTTTGTTTTGTTTTATTTTCTATTTATGGGTTTCTTAAGAACATCTTCATAACTGATTTTGTAATTTTTTTGTTCTATAGTGGGATAATATCCCAGTCCTGTCTTATCATTTGATGATATCTGAATGCTAAGAATGCTATTCAATATTTTTGAGCTATTTTCAAATTTAGAATTAATATCTTCTTTTTCTAGTTTCCCTTTTAGTTGAACTATTTCATCCTCCAATATCTTACACATTTTTTGTTTTTCACTGAGTTCTTTATTCAATATTTCTTCTTTTATTTTTGTTTCTTGGAGCTGATTTTTTATCTTAATAATCAATTTTTCTAACTCATTGATGGTTTTGGAAACTTCGTTCTCGCTTGATTTAGTAGCTTCTTCAATCTCTAGAAGCTCTTCCCTTAGTAACCTATTTTGTTTTTTAGTTTTTCTTAGTTCTTCAATTACACAAAGGAATTCCTCTTCGAAGTTCACTTCTTATTCATCTTCTGAATGATTATCATCTTGAGTTTATATTCCCATAAATAGAATCTCTGGCTCCTCTTCTTCATTTTATTCCGGTGAGCTACTATCTTCTTGGGTACAAAATGTTTTATTTTTCTTGTAGAACTTATTTTTATCATTAGTTTTGATCTTCCTCTTATTTTTTAAGGTTCTTTCATCATCACTTTCCTTCTTCTTAGTATAGGGACGTTTATTGGCAAAGTGTCCAATTTTTCCACAGTTGAAACATATTAGAGGAATCTTTCCTTTATATTTCCTAGTCCTTTTCTTGAGTTACTTTATGAAGTTTGCAGTTTCTTCATCAGATATATTTGATAACTCGTCATTGGTCTTTTTCTCTTGCCTCATCTTTGTTTTATATGCTTTAAAGGATGTTTCTCTTTTTGATGGTTTTTCGTTTCCTGTTCTCATCTGATATGCTGTAAAAATTCCATGAAGTTGATCTACTATGAGCTTGTCGAGTTCTAGCGTATCTTCAATTGTAGAAATTTTGACATCATATCTCATAGGTTGACCTTAATATATTTTGTACAATAGATTTATCAGTAAGTTCTTCTCCCACTGCTCTGATTGAATTAACTACCTCATCTACCATATGGAATTATTCAACAATGTTCTCTTCTTCTTTCATTTTCAAATTTTCAAACTGATTTCTATAGGTTTGTAGTTTGGCTTCTATGACTTTTCTATCTCCTTCATACACAACTTCCAATTTGTACCATATTTCTTTAGCTGAATTACAATGCATAACCTTCACACAGATAGAATTTGTCAATCCTCCTAGAATGGAATTAACTTCTCTTGAGTAGTCATTGCAGCTTTTATTTCATGTAGTATCTGTGGGTGGATTGGATGGTGCAGTGTAACCATCTACAATAGATTTCCAGACATCAAAAACAAGAGCCAACATGAATCTTTTCATTCTTATTTTCTAGAGAGCATAACCACCTCCATTGAACAATGGTGCTTTGTTGGAGTAAATTCCCTCTTGTTAATCCATTTCTTTCAGGATATACCATCTAGTTATTAGATTGTGCTAAAGGAACTTTTTCTGATACCAATTGTTGGAAATAATGAGAGGGAGGGTGAATCAATATTACCCTTTTTCAACAATTAACAAATACTAAATGGTATTTTATTAAATACCACAATAGATCAACAATGGACTTGTAGTTAAAATCAATTATATAAATACAATTAACATGAATTACAAGGTTTTATAAAGAATAATGAAGGACACCAATCCTTTTTAGAGCACCAACTCTAGGAGACACAAATCCCCTTCTTCAGGGAACCAACCCTAGGAAGCACCAACTCCCTTGTTTTTAGGGCACCAACCCTAGGAAGCACCAACTTCCTTGTATTTAGGGAACCAACCCTAGGAAGCACCAACTCCCTTGTCTTTAGGGAACCAACCCTAGGAAGCACCAACTTCCTTATCTAGTAAAGGATATGAATCCTTCCTTGCTCCTCCCTTCCACCCTCACTACATAACTATCATGAATTCCTCTTCTTGGACTCTGCTTATTATTTTATCTTCTAATATGGACTGCAGAGAAACTTCTTCTTCACCGTTATTTATTTCTTATATAATATTTCCACTGGTGTGGGAATTGAAGCATTGTGTCCCTTTGTTTGGACCACTACATCTCTTCATTTAAGTTAGCAATAATAACATTTTTTTTCTTCCATTATTATTCATACATTATCGTGAAAGATTTTTTATTTGGTGAGAGGGATTTTCATAAATTGATCACAAAAATGGATCGATTCCGTTTTAACTCGATCCCATGCCTCTTTATTTCATTCTCAAATTAAGTTCATCAGATCTTATCTTTTTAATGCATTGCAAGTATTGGATTACTTAAGATAAATCAGAACAGAGTTTAGATCCTTATCTGGTTCAACGTTCCATCTTGAATGAGTTCAGATCCTTATTCTATGTGTTAAATTTCACACAAAAACACTTTGGTACCTCTATTCCATACGACCATGGGTGGTTTCTAAGAGCTAATCCAAACGAGTGCTTAGTCACTTATCAAGATGGACAGTCGTGTTTTATTTTCACGTTGAGATGGAAGGTTCTCATTCACTTCGAAAATTCTCCCTTTGGTGCTTTGAGACTTCTCTCTTTGCTGTATTTTAATTCTTCTAGAGAAAATTTTGTTGGAGTGCTTATCAACACTTCCCTTCTTAATAAAATTCACATGTCCAGGAGCTAGGACCATGGGCTTATTCACAAAGGATATCCCTCTCTTCGAGTATTCGGCTATTTGCGAGTCTGGGACTTTGGGCTACTTGAACTATGAAGTATTTCAATCCCTCCTAAGGTTTACCTACTGCATAATTCATAACACAAAGATGATCGCTTGATGTCGATTAACCTTCCACTACCCTTGATCTAATGGTCATGATAGAGGTTGGAGTATCCTAGATCAAGGAATAACATTATTTCACGACTTCACCCTTCGACACTTTGGGTATTTGCTGGTAGGAAAAATTGCATATCCCCGAAGGACATACTCCCAGAGTGACATAGCTTGTTGATGTCACTATTGATGTGGCACTGGTTGAGTGGATTCTACGTGTCACCTTGATTTGTGACTTACTTATACCTAAAGTGCCAACTGGACCTTGACACTTGCCATCATTTGATTGCGCCACATGTCCTTGCTGACATGGATCTTGGGATGTGTCATATGTATTTTTTCTTTAGATCATTACTCTATAATGGATGGTCTAGTTGTCACCTGAGTTCTTGATCCAATGACCCTTATTCACTTTGGGACTTCAAGGATCTAGCCTTCGGGTGAACTTACATGTTTTAAATCCTTTTACTCCAAAGTGGTCATCACCGAAGTTGACCACAACTGGACTTGCCTATCCTCATCCACTGGTAACCATATATTTTTTATATCCGATGGCCCTCATTCACTTCAGGAATTCGATGCTTTGACCTTTGGGTGAACTTACATGTTTTAGACCCCTTTTCACCGAAGTGGTCAGCGCTAAAGTTGACCACAATTGGACCTGCCTATCCTCATCCAACAGTCACCATGCATTGCCCAGATATGATGGCCCTCATTCACTTCGAGAATTTGGGGCTCTGACCTTCAGGTGAAGTTACATGTTTTATAACCCTTTTTGTCGAAGTGGTCAATGTTGAAGTTGACCATCCTTTACTGTGATTTGACGGTCCCAATATTTCACTCTAGATCAATGGTTGATGATATTTTGTTTAATCCAAGACTCCAAATATTGTGGCTTATAATTTCCTTCCACTCAAATCGATTAGATGGTCGTGAATTCATCTTAAGTTCTTCCTTGATCTAACGACTGGCGGAATTTTGTGACTTTGTGAGTTAGTTCCTCTGCCTTATCTCCAATGTCCTGAAACTTACATGATCGTTCAACTTGACTTTGATCAGTGGTTCTAACTGATCTAATGGTTGTGATTACTCCCATGAACTATATCAATAGACAATATTCTTCCTTGATTCTTTTGGAGTTTTACTGTGGGGATTTCAATCTCGATAGTGTTTATGCAATGCACTCTCCCTTTTGAGCTTTGATTAATGTCCTTCCTTCTGAGATTTGGGTTTATACTGGATTCTTCTCCACCCTTTTGACATCAATGAAAATATCATACCATTGTGTCCAACAGGGATTACCTAGAAGTGCACATCGAGAAAAATTATATATATATATATGTGTGTGTGTGTGTGTGTGTGTATTGGAGGCTAAAGATCTTGTAAAGTGTAATCATACTCAAGTTATTAATATTATAACATCATTGTGCACAAATGAATCAAATGAAAAGTGATGGGGCACTAACTCCACCGGAAAAGGGAAAAGTTGGTGGACTTAAGTCTTGGGGAATATTTTATTAATATTTATGGAAAAGAGTATTTTATGGATATTTATTTATCCTAAGTTCCTAAGGGATCAGAATGGGTCACCAAGTGGCTAAATCTACTTCTAAAGGTGACAAGTGTGAAATTTAAGGCATGTAATATATATTGTCAACCTTAGTGTATTTCGGGATGAGAACTCATTCAAGGAAAATAGTCCTTCATTTTCTCGTGTGCAGAGGGGGTTAGACCATCAGAGAAGTAAAACTATTAACTTATCTCTAGAGAAAAACTTGTAAGTGTTTTATGTATTGTAACTAAAGTTTTGTTGTCGAATAGGTGGGTTGGAAAGCCTATGAGCAGTCCCTCTAGGTGAGAGATTTGTTGTCAAGGAGGTGGGTTGTTAGGCCTGTGAGCATTCTCTCCAGGTAATATTTTTTCTAGGAATCATTCCCTTGTGTGCTAGGAATCAGTGGCAGGGCTTTGATACTTCATGTATTTCCTATTGTTGGAACCTTAGAAGGGAAGTGGGGAAGCTGAGGAACTATTGAGTAGAGAAGGGGCACATTTCCTTATGTTTAATAGGTGCGTGGGGAATGAGGGACTATAGACTAGTTGCAGTAGTGGAACCTTGGATTGAGCAATTTTTATGAGTATCAAACCTTAGCCTATCATTAGGAACCCCTTTTTCCTGGTGGAGTTAAGCCCCAACTTAGGGGTGACACGTTGTCGAAAGTATATGAGCAACAATGTCTATGGTTGGGAGGAACATCTGAGTTATGTGTGTAGTTGGTGACTTTTCATAAAAGATAAGTTTCTATATGGGTGAGTTCAAGTAATGATGGTCTTTCATGACGCGTTAGTGGTAATGGAAACCTAGAAAAAGAGAAATTTGTTAGCTTGGAGGGATTATTCAAGGTACTTTTACAATGAATTTGAATATGGTGTAAAATTATGAAATGTGGGAAATTTAATTAGCTTTCCAAATATAAAACTTTTATTCATATAAATTGTGAATAGCTAGGTCAAATTTGATTTCTTCTAATAATGGTATCTTATTTTTCCAACAAAATATAAGGTATATGTTTTTGTTCGTGCAGGTGTTGAGTATATAAATGATGGAATTTCATTCCCAAAACTTGTATACTTTGGAGAACCCATTTTCCTTGTATCGTGTATTTTTTGGAAATTTTTAATATTAATTTAATATTTGTTTTAAATTATCAAAGTCAACATATGCCTAAAATTACAACATCTTTTGTCTGTGCAGGATAAGATGGTCTTAACATGATCAAAACAATATATTTTTTAAATATCGTAGGTATCGATATCCTATAGTGTTGTGTAGAACTCATTTGAGAAATGGTTAAGCCTATAAAATGTTATAGCAGAAATAAGAGAGGTATGTATTCTAGGATTTCGATATATGTGAAGACAAAAATAGATTAAAAAAAGTGAACAATATTAATTTTTTAAACAAATTATATATTCGAAATATGCATAGATGACTTGATCTATTTCTATAGTTTCATCAACAACTAAATTTTTTATCCTATAGAAAAATAATGTCAAAGACAAATATATAGAGGGGTATTCACAAAAATGGAGGTTTTTATCATTTTACAAATCGAACCACTAGGTTGGTCATCCCGAACCGAAATCAATCCAACCAAGTCAACATACACCTTGTCAATCCAACCCAAAAAAAATTAATTCAAAAGAACATGTGCACGCTCTTAAGAGCATGCATGTGTTCTAGGAGGCTGCATGCACGTGTTCTAGATGTTAAAAAATGTTCCTAGGAGCATGGATGTGCTCTAGGAATTTGCACACTCTCTTATAAATCATTTCCTTCACTATCTCTGTTCTCCCTCTCCTACATCTACCCCACCTCTCTATCTCCCTCTCACTCTCCCTTTCTACCCCCCTGTCTGACTCCCTCTCTCTCCCTCACACTTCTATACATGTTAATACCTAGACATGTAAAGACTTAGACATCACAAGGCATGGAAATAAATAGAGC
>ML776702.1:1304175-1339449 GCA_009831015.1 Picea engelmannii
GCAATCACTTCTTCAAAATAATGAGGTAATAGGACAAGTGCACCCATTATCATATACAACTAAATGTGAAAATATCTTCTTAAAGGAGAGCAAGGATGATTCATTCAAGGTTGAGTGTATAAATGTAGGAGGAAGATGTGCATAAGAGTAAAAATAATTCAACACAAGACTTAAATGATCCTTGATAGAAAGAACATGCAAGGGGCATATGATGGATGATTTTTGCTCATTTATGACAACAACCACTTCACCAAGGAATTTAGTGATAATATACGAGGAGAAGTATAGGAGGGCTTGCAAAATTTCATGGTAGGGAGCGTGCAATAATTGAGAGTAACCATATGTTTACTGCATAATTAGTCTAATTCCTTTAGTAAAATGAAAAATGTTGAATTTATATATCCTAGTACTTAAATCGAGCAACAAAACTTGAATATATGATTAGAGCTACCAGCACCGTATTACCAGTACCAGATCACCTGAGTACCGGATGGACGCAGGGTTGTGCTTCAGTACCAGAATAGTGCAGAGGCAAACATTGTTTGCAACACCAGATGAACGCAATTCTGCATTACCAGAATAGAATGGTACCAGAATTCTGGAAATGACTATCAAATCCTAGCACTGAACATGTTGATTTGGCCTCGCCGACTGAAGTTGCAAAAGAATATGAAGGTTTCAACAAACACTCCCCCATGCCTAAGGTTTTGCATGGCCTCATGCAAACAATGTGAGATGTTAAAAAGGGTTTCTCAGAGAGTTGTGAACACCTGCTAAAAACAAACCAATAGAACTAATTAAAAATGGATTTTTATTCATGCTTAGAAACAGAAAATTTAGGGAAAATGTCAAAAGTTGAATTATTAGTTATGAATAAAATGGTTTGGAATTAGAATTTAGTTTCAACTTCTATTAAAAAGATCACTGAATTGATCATCCTTGTGAAATAGTGGTCTTAAAATAGATAGGTAATGATAAAGCATGAATGCATCATTTTTAACAACTTAAGGAAAAAGAAGAATTTTGAAGAAATAGGTCATGACACACTCCCTTAAGTGTTATATTCCATTGACAAGGATGTCTTCTCTGCTTTTGAAACCCTTCCAGTATCATGTGTGCATTCAGAGGATGAAGAGATTCCCTTCTCATAAGATTCCAAACAAAATCATCATAACTTTTAAAAAGAAATCTACTATAGGAACAAAAGATCTTAAAGTGATTGCTTTATTAGCTTTTGACATTCCCATTTATGAAAAGTATGAAATATAAGTTGCATTGTACTTATGTGCAACATTTATTTATTTATTTACCTATCCTGCTCTAATTGAACAAAAAAAATGTCCTTCAAGTATAGGAATACTTCCAGTGAAGCCATGTGTGTAACAGGGTTAGAAATATATCCATACTCATGTTTAAAAGATAAATTTTAATGCATACCGGAGTATGAAGGACCAATTGCTTTCATGATGAGATCAAACAATGAATAAAAGAGTGGTGTGACCTAATAACTAATTGAAACCATATTTCAATAGGATCACTATATTCTTGTTTCTCTTCTTTGTTTAGGTCACACTAAATGTCCTCCTCTACTATGCTATGCAGATTATCCTCTTCAAGATGATTGGTCTTTGGAGTACATACAAGATCTGTTGAGAGGCATGATAAGGACTCTTCAATCTCAGGTTCCACTAGTTTCTATCCATGATTCTTTATTCCCTTCAACAAATTGACAAGAGGAATCCGACGGGACTTCTAAATCTTCATGTGGAGAGACAACTAGATTCTTGACTACTGTGAAAATATGCCTTTCCTGAGAGGCGGATATCCTAGCTGCTGCCAGAATGTGAGAAAGTTCTTGGAGGAACATTCTTCAAGCTCTTGATCATCCTTGAATTACTCTAGCTGGTTGATACCTGTTTCGCAACACAGATTAGTACTCGAGGGGGTTCTTACAGCACCCCAAACATGATTTATCATTTAAAGATCTGAATTTTAAAACTATTTGCAAAAAAAAAACACACCAAGCTTGAACTCCTTGTGTTACTGGGATCCTACTGTCACTAGGTTATCGGTTCACACAAGTTAGCTCATCATAAAGAAAACTAAATTTGCATAAATAAAAACACACTTGCATCAAAAGTAGAGAGGACAACCTAACTTTGGAGCAACCCAACCAAAGTGGATGCGTGGGCTCTTCCCGCTTGTCTTACCGTCTTCTCTTCATCCTTAGGTCATCCATAAAACCAATCCAAAACCATTAAAGAATTATGATTCTAATACTACCTATTACCGTTTACAACTCCCCATCAACGACGTCAAAATGTTGGTGCAATTATTTGCATAATATATTACCAAACATAAATTATCAAGCGAGATTCATAATCAAAAGAGTTGATGCACTATATGTGCCGATAACAGATAGGTTTCTATGTATGATGAGTATAGTTCAATCAAGAAAACTATATAAAAACCAATACTCTATTTTCACACTTCAAAGATAACGCTCTTCACACAATTCATAAATTAGAAAGAAAAACTTGCAATCATGCACTCAAAATATTTTGCATAGATAATGCCTTGCCCATTTACAAACTCATGAAGTGGAAAGATGGACTTTGAATTAGTTATCTATAGCTTCTACTCTTAACAACAACTAGCAATAAAATCTAGGCACACTTCAACAATACAACTCCAAACTTAGAAGAGAAAATTGATAACAAAACTTCTCAAGCAAACAGTGAATCGAAAGGTTCTTTCTTAGGTGACAAATCTATTCATTAGAGGCTCACAAAATGAAAAGATGAACTTAAGATCTATCTCCTAGAGCAACTAAAATAACAAGTGGGATGCTCCATTAAAGCTCATGTATGGTGAAATATGGAGATCCAACTGTTCCTGCATTACCACACTTTGCAACAAATTTGAATAGTGAAATCAAACAAAATATCATGAAATCAAAATAACAAATACATGAAATGAAAATCTACATTAACAATTTACAATAATCTTACCAAGCTGGATCGGTGGCCCTTGACGATACCAACATGGAATCTTTTAGATCACCAAATGTTAGCTTCTAAGAGAGACAAAATCACTTAATTCAATCTTGCATTAATCTCTAACAAGTAGGTTTACAAAAAGAGTATTTTCATGAATCCATTCTACATCATAACAATTCTTCTTTAAGAACCATTCTTACATCATGATAATTCCTCTCTACTCAGACCTATGAGGTCTGATTTATACTTAAAATCCATGGAGGAATGGATGAAACTGAATCCCCAAACTAAGAAAACAATTTTTACAATTTTAGGATAAATCCCAAAAATTTGTGTTTTTTAACAATTTGGGCAGATTCAAGTTAGTCCCCCACCCATATCTCCCAAACGAATTCTAATTTTGAAAAACAGTGCTCATTTTACTCAATTTATCATATTCGGGACAAAACCCATGTTTTATAATTTCTAGATCTGATACCATATGCACAAAAATCGAGGCGAAAGTTGGCTGTTTGAGTTTTTTTTATAATTTTGGCAGAATCATTCCCCCTGATATGGAGGTCCACACGTGTGAGATGGGTGAATTATGAATTATGTGTTCCCATGAAAACATCGTTCTGGACAAAACCCATGTGCCTGATTTTCCTCTAAAAGCTTTCCAAAATTTTGAATTATTTCTAGTACTGGATTAGCACAGGCTGGTACCGGAATAGGTGGAGCCTTGGTACCAGAATAGACTGGGTATTGGATTATACTGCTTAAGAGTCAAAGTGATTAGGATCATACATAATCAAGCATCTAATCGAATTAACTCAATAAAACTAAACAAATCATGCTTTAATCACAAGTTACTTCTTATGCACGTGAACAAGGTCATCAAGTGTATTTATGGAGGAAACAGTCAATTAGATACACATGGCATAGGTAAAATAGGCTTATATTGGGGGTAATATAGGGCATTAGAAGTGTCAAAATGGAGACTCAACACAAGTGAAGGCAAGGAAAGGAATGGAATTGCATGGAATGGAATGTAATTAAGGCATGGTATGGAAAGGCAAGGCATGGAAAGTGAAGGAAAGGAAAGGAATGGCATGGAAAGGAAAGGAATGACATGGAAAGGCATGGAAACAAAAGGCATGACATGGTAAGTGAAGTAAATGCAATGCATGGAAAGGAAAGGCATGGGTAGGCATGGAATGGAAAGTTAAGGTAAGGCAATGCATGGCATGGCATGGAAAGGCATGGAAATTGAAGGCAAGGTAAGGCATGGAATGGAAATGCAAGGCATGGAATAACATGGAAAGGCAAGGTGTGGCATACCTTGCCTTCACTTTCCTTTCATTGACCTGTATAAATTTCATACCTTGCCTTCACTTTCATTTCCTTCACTTTCTTTTACATGCCTTGCATACCTTGACTTCGCTTGCAAGTCCTTCACTTTCCTTGCCTTTCCTTCCATACCTTGCATACCTTTCCTTCACATGCCTTGCCTTCTCTTTCCTTTCCTTGCAAGGCAAGGGATACCATACCATACCATGGAAAGGAAAGGGATACCATGGAAAGGAAAAGGCATACCATACCATACCATTGCAAGTCAAGGCATTCCATACCATGCCATACCATACCATACCATACCATGGCAAGGAAAGGAAAGGAAAGGCAAGGCATGGCATGACATGGCATGGCATGACATGGCATGGCATGGATTGGAAATGCATAAAATTGGCATGGAAATGGCATGGCATGTCAAGGCATGGCATGGAAATGCATGGTATGGTAAGGCATTGCATGGAAAGGCAAGGCATGGCATGGAAATACATGGCATGGAAAGGCAAGGCATGACATGGAAAAAAAAGGCATGGGAAGGCATGGCATGGCAAGTGAAGGAAAGACAATGCATGAAATGGCACGGAAAGGCAAGGCATGGAATGGAAAGGCATGGAAAGTGAAGGCAAGGAAAGTCAAGGAAAGACATGCAAAGGCAAGGCATGGCATGGAATGGCTTGGCAAGCCATAGCATTGGAAAGACAAGGCAAGGCAAGGAAAGGCATACCATACCATACGATACCATACCAAGGAAAAGAAAGGCATACCATACCATACCCTACCATACAATACCATGGAAAGGAAAGGAAAGGCATGCCATACCATACCATACCATTGCAAGGCAAGAAAGGGAAAGAAAAATCAAGGCATACCATACCATGGTATGGAAAGGAAAGGCATACCATATCATACCATACCATACCATGGCAAGGAAAGGCAAGGAAAGGCATATGATACCATGGCTTGGAAAGGCAAGTCAAGGCATGACATACCATACCATACCATACCATACTATGGAAAGGAAAGGCCAAGAAAGGTACTTAACATGCAAAGGAAAGGCATGGCAAGGAAAGGAATGCAAAGGCAAGGAATGGAATGGAATGGCATGGATTGGTGAGGCATAGAATTGACATGTCAATGACATGGATGCATGGTAAGGAATGTCATGAAAATGAAAGGCATTACATGAAAAGGAAAGGCATGGTGGTGCAGACCCCCTCCTCTCCAAGGGCTGCGTGATCTCCCAGTCTAGGATCTTCTCAAGACTGAATCGAAACAATCTTTAATTCCCTGCTGGAACCTCTAAGAAAACAATCCATGGGTCTCTATGAAACATCCATGTGTGTGAAAAAGCACTAAGTGAAAGCATTTTTCCAAGTGACCATGCCTTGTGACCACACGCTTATTCAAAAAGGCACGTCACGATTCTGCGTATCGGATATATGAGTCAATCGACTCTCCGTGCTTCAAACTTTCGAGTACCTAAATTTCGAAAAGGGTCTAGAGCATGTTATCTCCTCCCTTATCCTCCATCCATATGACCCTTCATGATGACCTGGGGCCAATCCTTCCGAGTGAGTCAAGATTTCGCATATAGGGAACTCCCAATGCGATTCACCTTCATTCTCCCGATCCTTCGATACCCAAAATTGTGAAATATTAGGATCAGATAAATGATTCACAATATCTCTCCACACAATGACTGTGATTATGCTGCGATTTCACATTTCGCGAATCCTCATGACTCGTACCTCCAACTTCCTGATTTATGAATCAATGAAACAATGATCTGTCGCCACTTGTCCTCTTTCAATGGGCGATCCTGATGATTTCAGGATTTCGTGTTTTTTGATTTCATGAATTTCACTCTACTTCTTCCAAATATTTTGGTTTCGCGAAATTCCGATGAATCCTCACGACTAACCAATGCGCTACTTCTTCGAGATCTAATGGTTGGTAAGATTTCGTCTCTTTCTGAATGGGTCTTGATCCTCGATCTTGTCGAATCTTCAAAATTCTTTTATGAAGTATTTCTCCCACTCAATCCTTTGTACTTTTTCTTTCTTCAAACTTCAATTTTCTGCGTTCTACCTCTAAACGCTTCAACTCTTCAAAACTTAGAAAATTTTCTAAGTGTTTCCTCTCAAGACTTAATACCACTACTCCTCCTGAACTTCTGGAAAATGAAATTTAAATCTCTCCCATTAGCGCACACTTGCACTCTGTGTCTTTTTCAAAACATTTTCTGACACCCTCCTGGCATACTCTGCGCTCAACCTCCTAATCTTTCAAAATTTAACACAAGTTTGTTTCTATACGCACTCCTTGCGCTCAAAATGCACACTCTAGATACAAAATTTCACCACTATGTCTTTTGAGCCTTAAGTCAAAAAATTCTTCTTCACACACACTCCTTGCACTCTGTATGCACTCTTTGCACAATCTTACAGAAGAGAAACAATTGAACTCATTCAATTATTCATTCATTCACTATGAACATCATCCATTCACAAAAACATAACAACATAGTCAAACCATAACAATATCAACACTGTGTGTTTGGGTCAATTTCCTTTGTTCTATTCATTTAAGAAGAAAACAAAATTACAGTCATTTATCCTTTACAACTATTACAAGAAAAACTTGTCTAAGGACCCATAGCTTTTTCTCTCTTCTTCCTCGTATCTAAATACTATTACATGTTGGCATATTTACAGATAGAAGGCAAAGAATGCTTGTTTTTCATTGATGGCAAGATCAACACGACAAGAGTATACTTGTTTGCCAATGATAGCAAGATTAGCAGCGCAACAATGATGGCATGGCAAGAACATAAGTGCAAGCTCCGGAGGAGGAGTAACAGTGATCGTTGGATCACCCATCCCGAATTCTCGATGACTGTCAAATCTAAATTCAGATAGGAGGAGCGTGCAGAAGAGGAAAAAAAATACTAGACGTTGGATCTGAGCATCAAGGACCAAAAACTGTCGGACCCTGTATAACTGTGAAGAGGAGAAGGCTGAGTACTATCCTCTAACTTTGCGATATGCGAGGTCGTAAAATAATCGTGGCCATTGGAGCCAGAGGACACGCTATGAGCGATTGGAATTTCGTTGACTTGCACATTAGATGAGTCAAAGGGGCGTGGTGTGGAAACTCGCGATACACGAAGTCGCAAAAAAATCCTGGCCATTTAATCCAAAGGACACATGGCGAGCGATTTGCATTTCGCTGACTTGCACATTGGAGGAGTCAAAGGAATATGACACTGGAACTCGCGATATGCGAAGTCGTGAAATGATCTGGACCATCAGATCACCAAGGATCTGGACCGTTGATTTGATATGAAGTCAGAGTCCATGATATTTATCACAACCATCGATCAGAGGGAGAGATCTCGGTCGTTGACCTGATATAAAACATTTTGGAGTTTTGTGTTTCGTGTTTCGGGAGTTTGGAAGCAACTCATAGTAGGAGGTCGCGATATGTGAAATCACGAAAAAACCTCGTGCTTGGGCCCTGGACATAGCTTGTGGTCACATCAGAGGAAGAGAAGTGAAGGATATAGCACTGCTAAGCTCCATTTCAAAGTTTCTCATTTTGGGAGTTTGGAAGCAACTCATAGCAGGAGGTCACTATATGCGAAATCACGAAATCACTTTATGTTTAGCATTCGGTCACAGCCAGTGGTCATATAGGATAAATGCGAGACCCTATGGATGTAATCCAATGGACCTGATTAATTGGGAATTTGATTGAAGGGCTATTGTTTCCCTCATGGTTAATTGTTCAGTTACGATTTAGTTAGTAAAGTTGAATCATAGTTCTTGGACGTTTGGCGATTCAGTTGCTGATGCGTTTCCTTGGAGATTTGAGGTGTAACTGAATTGTGGGAAAGGATAAAATATAAATGCAGTGACTGTGTGAGGTTGGTTGTTCTCACTGGAAAAATGAGTTGAACTGGGATAAAGGAAAATCATAGTATGCACTGTGTGAGATAAAACTCAGAGATGAGAAACAAAATCTGAACATAACATAAAAGGTGAAGAGAGAAGAATGTACACATATCAAAGAGGATGATAGGAATAGAGAAATAACAGATAGAAAGAGACAATGAGTCAAGCCAAGTATGAACACAACAGAACAATAGTGAAGCAGAGAAGAATTGCAGAACACAGAAGAAGTGGTAAGAATTGATATATCTGTATTCTTGGTTAATCAATCATTTATTTATAATTAGGGAGGTAGGGAGGTGCTAGGGAGGACTGTATTCCTCTGTTATTCAAGTTGGTTCTTGAATACTAGAAGTTGAAGATTTCATCTAGTTGTGGCTAGAAAACAGGGTGGCAGGGTGGTGCTTGGGAAAACACAGGGTTTTCTGTATGCAAGTTGGTGCTTGTATAAGTGGAAGTAGGTGCTTCCATCCAGTTGGTCCAGAAACACTTGGGGAGTTGGTGCTTCCTTCTAATGGGTGCTAGAGAAACCAGAGAGTTGGTGATCTCAGCAAGTTGCATCTCATAAAACAAAGGTGGTAGCCTCATTTTGAGTTGGTGCTCAAAGACAGATGATGTATAGAACATAAAAGACTGCCTATCATTCATAGAAGAAGAGGTTTTCTCCCTTTATGAGTTTCCTCATGAAAAACTTGTTTCTGTGTATATCGTATGTGTGAATGATGGCTATTATTTATGTTGTTCATATCTTGTATAATCTTGATGATCACTTGGTGAAGTTTAAAAATGTTTTAATAAACATAATATTGTTTACAGTAACAATTGATTCACCCCCCCTCTCAGTTGTCTTAGTAATTTCAACAATTGGTAACATAGCAGGTTCCTTTTATTTAAAGGTAGATATGTAAGCTTAAACGTGACAAGTCATGAAGGGACTTCAACCAATAGGTCTCCTCTGTTTGATGGAACAAATGTTTCCTTCTAGAAAGTTAGAATGAGAACATACATAATGGCCTTAGGTGTTAATGTTTGGGATGTAGTAGAAACTGGATATATAAAGCCTGTTGTGCTAGCCTCTAAAGATGATAAGTTAGAATTTAGTTTTACTGCAAAGGCAACGAATTCTATCTTGAATGGAATTTCTGAAGCTGAGTTTGTAAAGGTGATGCATCTTGAATCTGCCAAAGCAATGTGGGATAAACGTGTTAGCAGTAATGAAGGAAATGAGAAAGTAAAAGATGTCAAACTTCAAACATATAGATTGAAATTTGAACAAATGAAGGTGAATGAAGATGAAACAGTTAGAAAGTACTTTTTAAGAGTTGAAGAGCTTGTGAATGTCATGAAGGGTCTTGGTGAGAAGATTGAAGAATCATTTTTAGTTCAGAAGATTTTAAGATCTCTGATTGATAAATTTAATCCAAAAGTCTCTGCAATAGAACAACTAAATGATCTTAAAACTTTGTCCATTGATCAACTCATAGGAACTCTAACTGCATATGAAATGAGAATTAGTAAAGATAAATCCATTACTAGAGAAGAATCTTTTAAAGCAGACAAGAATATTGATTCAGAACTAGATGATATTGAGGAAAAATTTGTGAGAAGGTTAAAGAAAGGATCAGGAAAATACCAAGGCAGGTTTCCCTTCAAATGCTTTAACTGTGGTAAAATAGGTATTTTTCATCTAAGTGTCCTCACAAGAAAAAGGACCAAAAGGAACAAAACTCTGATGATGAAAAGAAGTACAAATTTAAGAAATATAGTAAAAAGAAATGTTTGTGTGCAAATAATGACGATTCCTCAGAAGACATAGATAACGATTCATCCTGCGAAGACAAAGTGAATGATTTTATGCTTATGGCTATGGGATATGCTGATGATGAACATTCAAGAGGTGAAACAAATGACGAAGAAGCTGTGGTGGATAAGGAAGGTGAATTAATCAGTGCTTTGGAAGAAATTGACAAACTCGGATATAAGAAGAGAAAACATAAATAGTTGTTGATGCAATTTAAAATTAATGGTAAAAAACTTGATGAAGACTTTTCCTTACTAAAAGTGGAGTTAGAAGAGGCAAAGAAAATAGATGGAATTCTGAAACAACAGTTATCAGAGAAGAAAGCAGGATGTGAAGCCTTAGAAGAAGAGATAGTAAAAACCAGAAAAGAGATGGAGAAGTTTAAGGCATTGTATCATCAAAATATGTCAAGTATTAAAGCTTCGGAAGGATTAAATTCCATTCTAAATCAACAAAGGAATCCAAAGTTGAAAGCTGGCTTGGGTTATGAAAAAGGATCAAGTAGTGATCAACCAAGTAATACATAATCCATCAAGTGTGTCAAATCTACAATCATTGACAACAACCACTCTGCAGAAATAGAGAAAGATAATCAACTGCCAAGAAGAAATGAAAGAAAAAGTACTAGAACCAAATCTATAGATCAAAGAAATAACACAAACACATCCTCTGGTCAAACAAATCATCAACATGGAAGAAATCAACTCATTCAAAGAAGACAGACATTTCCAAGTACAAAGGACTTTTCTATGGATATTGTTTTTTCTGTTCTAAATTTGGTCACAAATATGTAAATTGTTCTTTAAGATTTAGATATGAGCAATCAAAATACTCAAGGAGTAATTATCTACCACAACAAAGATTGAGACAACCAAGTAACAAACAACCACAGACTACAAATCATGTGATGGCTGGGAAAAAGAGGCAGGTTAAGCATAGCAACATTTATGAGCATAACAATCATTATGATTTGTTATTCAGTGAACCAGAATGTTACACCTACCATAATTATAGACATAAAGCTACATATTGTTGCTTAAGGAACTATAAGATAGATTTGAATCTTGCTGCTGAAAATTTCAAGGTTTGGAAGAAGAAAGAAGAGGACCAGTGTGGGTTAGTGTTATTCGCCCAAATAAAAAACAATCCCTGGTATATTGATAGTGGATTTTCCAAACATATGACTGGAGACAAAAGTAAGTTTCTAACTCTAAGTGAAAGCAAATCAGGGAATGTAACTTTTGGAAACGATGCACCAAGAAAAATAAAAGGTAAAGGAATGGTAAGTATGAGTAATGGAAAAGGAAAAGTTCAAGATGTGTTGTTTGTATATGGTCTGAAACATAATCTACTTAGTGTTAGTCAAGTTTGTGACCGAGGATGTGAAGTTGTTTTTACCTCTAAAGATTGTAGAATAAAATATGTGAATTTAGGAAAGCTAATTGCAAAAGGCATAAGAACAAAAAACAATGTCTATGTGTTAAAAGAAGAAAAATAAGAATACCACTTAAGCAAGTATGATGAAAGTTGGATATGGCATAGGAGACTTGGACACCTAAATTTTGATCATATACTCAAGATTAGAAACAACGGGGCAGTAAAAGATATTCCAAATATATCAAATCCATATGATTATGTTTGTAAACCTTTCCAAATAGGAAAGCTTACTCAAACACAGTTCAAATCTAAAAAATTTCCTTCAATGGAAAAACCTCTCCAGTTAGTACATATGGATTTATGTGGACCATCAAGGAAAGAAGGTACAGTAAAAGAAAGCTATTTTATTTTGATTATTGATGATTATTCTAGACTAACATGGGTTTCCTTTTTGAAGGAAAAATCTGAAGCATTTGAAAATTTCAAAGTGTTTAAGGCTCTAACCAAGAATCAAACAGGAAAATGATTGAAGGTAGTAAGGTATGATAGAGGAGGATATTTTAGTTCATGGAACTTCAAAGAGTTTTTTGATAAACATGGGATCAAAAGAGAGTACACTATTCCAAGGAATCCATAGCAAAATGGAGTAGTTGAGAGGCAGAATAGATCAGTTTAGGAGATGGCAAGATCAATGATGAATGAAAGGAATATTGCTCAGACATATTGGGTGGAAGCAATCCATACACCTGTTCCTATTCTTAACAAATCTCATCTCAGGCCACACAGTGACAAGACTCCTTATGAACTATGGTTTGGAAGACCTTCTTCAATCAAGTATTTTAAAGTCTTTGGGAGTAAATGTTATATAAAAAATAATGATGAAAATATTGGCAAATATGATGACAGGGATGATGAAAGTATCATCTTAGGTTATGCTACAAATAGTAAAGGATACATATGCTACAATAAGAGGATGCATAAATTGGTTGATTATATCGACATAAAAGTTGATGAAGAGATCCCGGTACGAAATGTAAGCTGTATTGAACCAAGCACAAAAGATATAGTTGAGGATGAAGATGAACAGGTCCAAGGATCAGAAAGAGAAGAATTTGAATCAGATGAAGATACAAATACTCAGGATGACACAAATCAACACAAAGAAACAAAACCACCTCTCATAATTGTTAGAAATAATCATCCTGAAAAATTAGATAATTGGAGATATAAATAAAGGAGTTCAGACAAGAAGGAAATTGATTAAAGACTCAGAACAATCTCAGGTTTCTTTTATATCTATGATAGAACCTAAACTTTTTTATGAAGCCAACAAGCATGATGATTGGATTAGAGCTATGAATGAAGAGATTAATCAGATTGAGAAGAACAATACTTGGGAGTGTGTTCCCAAACCCGAAGATAAGAATGTAATAGGTTCCAAATGGGTGTTCAAGAATAAAATGAATGAAAATTGACAAGTTGTTAGGAATAAAGCCATATTGGTTTGTAAAGGGTATGCACAAGTTGAAGAACAAGATTTTGATGAAACCATTGCACCAGTGGCAAGATTGGAAGTCATCAGAATGTTTCTTGCATATTCATGTCATAAGAACTTTAAAGTTTATTAAATGGATGTTAAGTCTACATTTCTTAATGGAGATCTAGAGGAAGAAGTATATATGGAGCAACCTAAAGGATTCTCATTGATAGATAATCCTAACTATGTATGCAAGCTGAAAGAGGATTTATATGGACTGAAACAAGCACCACGAGCTTGGTATTATAGACTAGACAAATTTTTACAAGACGACGGGTTCAAGAAAGGTATTGTTGACAACAATTTCTACATTAAGTCTGAAGGTGATGATTTACTAGTTGTTTTGGTTTATGTAGATGACATTATTTTTGGCTATACTAATGATTCCTCTATCCATTGGTTTGCTAATTCTATGAAAACAGAGTTTGAGATGTTCAGGATAGGAGAACTGTCATATTTTCTTGGTTTACAAGTAAATCAGAGTACTGTAGGAATTTGTATCTCTCAAGAAAAATATTTGAAAGAGATGTTGAAGAAGTTTCATATAGAATATTCTTCCCATGTTAGTACACCTATGGTGGTCGGTTGCAAGCTCAGTAAAGATGATATTTCACCTGATGTTGATCAAAGGAAATATCGATCAATGATAGGCAATCTTTTGTACATCACATCATCTCATCCTAATATAATGCAAGTTGTTGGAATGGTAGGTTGCTATCAATCTTCTCCCAAACAAAGTCATTTTGTAGTTGTCAAAAGGATATTCAAATACTTAAAGGGAACAATGACTTATGGTCTGTGGTATACTAGAAATTAGAATTTTTCAGTTAATTGCATATTCAGATGTTGATGGGAAAATTGTGTGGATGAGAGAAAGAGCACCAGTGGAGGTGCATTCTTCCTGGGTGACTCATTAGTAGTATAGTTTAGTAAGAAGAAGGGATATATTTCCTTATCAACTACAGAGGCAGAGTACATTACTGTTGCTACTTGTTGCACTCAAATTTTATGGATGATACAAACTCTTGCAGATTTGAAGGTAACTTATACTGATCCCATCCCACTTCATTGTGATAACACCAATGCCATTAGTGTCTCCAAGAATCCTGTACTTCATTCAAAGAAAAAACATATACTAATAAAATACCATTTCCTCAAATAACAAGTTACAAACAGAGTTGTTCAGTTGAATTATATTCCTTCCACATGAAAGATAGTTGACATCTTTACTAAACCATTAGTAGCGACACCATTTGAATATCTTCATCAGAAGTTGGGGGTCATATATTCTTTTGTATAATATGTTCACCTTGTCAGGAAGAGTATGTGCTTGTCGCATATCTGATACCTTCTAGATGTACTCCAACAGCTTAGGGGAGCGTGTTTCTTCTTTGACATTGATGTCAAAGGGGGAGAAAAAGTGTGGTAAGGATGCTACAGTGGTATGGTTGGATGTCCAACTAGAATAGTGTATTTCTTCAGGTTCTTCAAGGTTTCCATCAATGCCAAAGGGGGAGATTGTTGGCATATTTATAGACAGAAGGCAAAGTATGCTTGTTTTTCATTGATGGCAAGATCAACACAATGAGAGTATACTTGTTTGCCAATGATAGCAATATGAGTAGTGAAAGGATGATGCCATGGAAAGAGTAGAAGAGTAAGCTTAGGAGGAGGAGAAACAATGATCATTGGATCACCCATCCTGAATTCCCGATGGCCGTCAGATCTGAATTCAGACAAGAGGAGCGTGCAGAAGAGGAGAAACAATATTAGACGTTGGATCTAAGCACCAAGGACCAACAGTCGTCGAACCCTGTATAACTGCGAAGAGGATAAGGCTGAGTACTATCCTATAACTTTGCGATATGCGAGGTTGCAAAATAATCATGGTCGTTGGAGCCAGCGGACACACAGCGAGCGATTGGAATTTTGTTGACTTGCACATTGGAGAAGTCAAAGGAGTGTGGTGTGGAAACTCGTGATACGCGAAGTCGTGAAACAATCCTGGCCATTGAAGCCAGAGGACACATGGCGAGCGATTCATATTTTGTTGAATTGCACATTGGAGGAGTCAAAGGAATATGACATGGGAACGTGTACCCGTGTGAACAAGCACTAAGTGAAAACCTTTTTACAAGTGACCACGCCTTGTAACCACACACTTATTCGAAAAGGCAAGTCGCGATTTCATGTATCGGCTATATGAGTCAACCGACTCTCTATCCTTCGAACTTTCGAGTCCCAAAATTCTGACAAGGGTCTAGTGCATGTTATCTCCTCCCTTATCCTTCATCCATATGACCATTCGCTATGGTCTAAGGACAATCCTTCCGAGAGCGTTGGGATTTCGCGTATCGGGAACTCCTGATGCATTTCATCTCCGTTCTCTCGATCCTCCAATACCCAAAATTACAAAATTTTTGGATCAAATCAATGGTCCACACTAGCTCTCCAACCAATGCCTGTGATTATGTCGTGATTTCGCGTTTCGCAAATCCTCACGACTCGTATCTCCAACTTCCCGATTTATGAATCAGCGAAACGCTGATCTGTCACCACGTGTCATCTTTCAATGGACGGTCCTGATAATTTCAGGATTTCGCATTTCACGATTTCGCGAATTTCACTCTGCTTCTTCCAAATATTTTGGTTTTGCAAACTTACGATGACTCCTCGTGACTAACCAGTGCGCTACTTCTTTGAGATCTAATGACTTTTAATATTTTGTCTCTTTCTGAATGGGTCTTGACCCTTGATCTTGTCCAATCTTCAAAATTATTTTCTGAAGTCTTTCTCCCGCTCCATCCTCTGTACTTGTTCTTTCTTCGAACTTCAATTTTCTACACTCCACCTCTGAACGCTTCAACTCTTCAAAACTTAGAAAAAATTTTAAGTGTTTCCTCTTGAGACTTAAAACCACTACTCCTCCTGAACTTTTGGAAAATGAAATTTAAATCTCGCCCCTTAGCGCACACTTTCACTCTATGTCTTTTTCACAAGACTTTTTGATGCCCTCCTGGCATACTCTGAGCTCAACCTCCTGAGATTTCAAACTTTAACACAATTTTGTTTCTATACGCACTCCTTGCGCTCAATATGCACACTCTGCATATGAAATTTCCTCACTATCTCTTCTGAGCTTTAAGTCGAAAAAGACTTCTTCACACGCACTCCTTGTGCTCTGTATGCACTCCTTTCATAATCTTACAGAAAAGAAACAATTGAACTCATTCAATTATTCATTCATTCACTATGAACATCATCCATTCACTAACACATAACAACACAGTCAAACCATAACAATATCAACACTGTGTATTTGGGTCAATTTCATCTATTTTATTCATTTCAGAAGAAAACAAAATTGCAGTCGTTTATCCTTTACAACTATTACAAGAAAAACTTGTCTAAGGACCCATAGCTTTTTTTCTCTTCTTCCTCCTATCTAAATACTATTACATTATGTGCATGCGGTTACCTACTCAATTAATGCAACCTAATGACTAATTAGGGATAATATACCACACCTGTAATACATTTACAACCATGTAAAGGATTTACAATGGTTCTATCATTTCAAACGGTGGCCCGGTTTTACACAACCAAAATTAATTAACGAGAATTCCAAAAAGTCTTTGCACTGCTTCCAAGCTAGTTAATTGTCGGTTCAGCTCCTTCGATGTGTTGAGGTGTCGATTTCAATTCCATGTCCACTTCCTTTTTGATGTGATTGTGATGCTCCTGCATCACATGGTGTGGAATGGCATGGTAGAGCAAGGCATGGGAATGAATGGAATGGCAAGTTAAGGCAAGGAAATGCATGACATGTCATGGAAAGGAAAGGCATGGCATGGTAAGTCATGGAAAGTGAAGGTAAGATAAGGAAAGGAAAGGCATGGCATGGTAAGTCATGGAAAGTGAAGGTAAGATAAGGAAAGGAAAGGCATGACATGGCTAGGAAAAGCATAGCATTGGCATGGAAATGGCAAGGCAAGGAAAGGCATGCCATACCATACCATACCATACCATACCATATCAAGTCAAGGAAAGGCATACCATACCATGGCAAGGCAAGGAAAGGAATACCATACCATACCATGGGAAGGAAAATAAAGGCATACCATACCATACCATACCATACCATGGCATGGAAAGGAAAGGAATACCATGCCAAGGATACCATACCATACCATGGAAAGGCAAGAAAATAGATACCATACCATAACATACCATACCATGGCAAGGAAAAGCATACCATACCATACCATGGATTGGCAAGGCAAGGTAAGGAATACCATACCATACCATGGAAAGGAAAGGCGAGGCATACCATACCATACCATGTCAAGGCAAGGAAAGGCATACCATACCATACCATACCATGCCAAGGTAAGGCAAGGCAAGGAAAGGAAAGGCATACCATACCATACCATGGAAAAGTAAGGCAGGGAACACCACACCATACCATACCATACCATGGCAAGCAAAGGAAAGGAAAGGAATGAAAAGGTAAGGCATGGCATGGCTTGGAAAGGCGTAGCATTGGCATGGAAATGACATGTCATGTCAAGGCATGGCATGGGAAGGCAAGGCATGACATGGCAAGGAAAGGCAAGGAAAGGCAAGGCATACCATACCATACCATGCAAGGCATGCAAAGGAAAGGCATGGCAAGGAAAGGCCTACAAAGGCAAGGCATGGAATGGCATGACATGGCTTGGAAATGCATAGTATGGTATGGTATGGTATGGTATGGTATGCCTTGCCTTGTCATGTAAATGGAATGGCATGGCAAGGCATTGAAATACATGGCATGACAAGGAATCACATGGAAAGGCAAGGCATGGCATAGCAAGGCAAGGAAAGGCATACCATACCATACCATACCATACCATACCATACTATACCATGGAAAGGCAAATCAAGGAATACCATATCATACCATGGCAAGGTAAGGAAAGGCATAAAATTACCAAACCATACCATACCATGGATTTCCAAGGAAAGGAAAGGAATACCATACCATACCATACCATTCCAAGGCTACCATACCATACCATTCCAAGGCTACCATACCATATGATACCATACCAAGGAAAGGCATATAATACCATACCAAGAAAAGGCAAGGCAAGGAAAGGCATGCAAAGGCAAGGCATGGCTTGGCAAGGCATAGCATTGACATTGACATGGAAATGACATGGCATTGCAAGGCATGGAAAAGAATGACATGGAATGGAAAGGAAAGATAATGCAAGGCATGGAATGACATCACATGGAATTAAAAGGAAAGGAAATGCATGGCATGGAAAGACATGGAAATACATGGAAATGCAATGCATGTCATGGAAATGCATGCAAAGGAATGGCAAGGCAAGGCAAGGCGAGGCAATGCAATGAAAGGCAAGACATGGCATCACAAGGAATGGCATGGCATGGTAAGGAAAGGAACGACATGACAAGGCATGGCATGGAAAGGCAAGGAAAGGCAAGGAAATGAATGGCATGTAAAGGCAAGGCATGGCATGGTATGGAATGGCAAGGAAAGGCAAGAAAATGCATGGCAATGGCATGGAAATGGCATAACATTGGCATGGCAATGACATGGCATGGTAATGCATGGCAATGTAATGGAAATGGAATGGCATGGCAAGGAAGGGATTGGAAAGTTATGGCATGGAATGACAATGGAAAGAAAGGCATGGCATGACATGGAAAGGCAAGGAATGACATGGAAAGTCATGGAATGACAAGGAAATCCATGGCATGTCATGGAGTGGAAAGGCACGGTAATGGAAGGCATGGCATGGCATGGCAAGGCGAGGCAAGGAAAGGAATGACATGGCGAGGAATGCAATGGAAAGGAAAGACAAGGCATGACATGGAATGGCATGGCATGGAAAGGAAAGGCATGGCATGGCATGTAAAGGAAAATAATGGCATGGAAAAGCATGGAAATGAAATGAATGGCATGGAAAGGAAATGCAGTGCATGACATGAAAAGGCATGAAAATGAAAGACATAGAATGGCATGGAAAGGCAAGGCAAGGAAAGGCATGGAAATGGCATGGCATGGGATGGAATGGCTTGTAAAGGCATAGCAATGGCATGACAATGACATGGCATGGAAAGGCTTGGAAATTACGTGGAAATGACAATAGCATGGAAATGGCATGCCATGGAATGGCTTGGAAAGGCATGACAATGACATGGAATCAACATGTTTGTGGGATTGGGTCTAGGAGGTTATTTTGTCTCCTTGTGTGTTATAACCGAAAAATTGGGTAGGAATGTGCAATAAAATCCCATAGATGGTGAAGGGAAAAGACTAATTGTTTCAAGTCTCCCTGGAGGAATTTTGGTAGCACAACATCACTTTCTATGGTGTGTCATGAAATGTGACCTCAAAACCTTTATTTGTAGGTGGAAAATGATACCCATTCTAAGATCTAGTTTCCATGTGAACTCTCTCATTCTATTGATCAAAATCAATAAGTTTAGTGGACATCATGGAAGACTGAATAAATGTTATTAATGAGTGCATTAATGAGTCATTGATTCTTCTTTTTGGCATTTATGAAGGATTACATATAAATCAAATGATTTTATATGTGTCATGCATAGAAAGAGGGGAATAATGTGTGTGACCAGGAAAATGGTCAAATTATGGATTGAATCAACTAAGAAACTAACAACTAGGCTTCTCAAAGGAATGTCAAGGGAAGAATAGGGTCAAGGTTTTTTCCTAAGGAGACTAGGAATACTAGGACTTATACCTACTAGAGAAAACAAATACTTTTATCATGTAGCTCTGGTAAGAGAAGAAGTTAGGGTTTTATGGCATTTTAAAACCCTAGTGCTACTTAATGTGCTTGTTATTGAGAAAATATAGGCAGTTTATCTTGTACAAGTGTGGGATACAAATGTAGGTTCCAAAAGGGACTTACCATTGTGTATTCTACCTTGTTGATGATATCTAACAAAGTGAGCTATTGGATAATGTTATCTTATGGTTTCCATCACTAGGGTTTGAAAAGCTTGACTTCTAACAATGGATGATAAGATATTGGTAGGTGCATGTACTTCATATTCTAAATATATATGAAGTGTTTGGGTTTTCCAAATGTTGTGTACTTGCATAATTGAATTTTAGCTTATGTCATCTTCATAATTGAGTAATTTTAGTACTAGTTATGGAGGTTAATTTGACATAACATTGAACTGAGATTGTTAAGTGATTTACAATTATGTAGAAGATAAATGAGAAAATTTATTTCTATAATAAGTTATTGTAATATGCCATTTTTTAGGTCATAATATTTTCAAGTGACCACTATTTGAGTGTGGATTGTCATTGGATTTAGATGGAGATAATTCAAGAGGTAGTCTATATTGTTGGTTGTGAGTTAGAATGTGGATATCCATAACATTCATGCAAACAATTCAGAAGGAATGATCTATCGATGATGTAGAGATACATGGTTGATTAACAAACAACGCTACTTGAGAACCATTAATTGCTTATGGATTTCACACTTAGAAATCTTTTCCATGATAAGATATTCCTTAATGCGTAATGTAGGTATTTATAATCACTTTAGAGAAAAATCAAGGTATTAATACACATAACATTCATACACTTTGGAATTAAAATGCTTTGAAATTCATATATTCGTCAACATAAAATGAAGAAACAATGAGATTCATAAAAAACATGCGATGAAATGTGTGTATATATATATATATATATATATATATATATATCCGACATCATCTAAATTACACACTTTTTACAAAATGGAAAATCGTGCCCAATATACAAAGTGACAACAAGTTCCCTAACATCAAAAACATCCATAAGGTTACCTAGATATAGAATGACATTAGTTTGTCAATCATTGACCATTTCCACCATTGCCACACTCAGAAGCATCCTGGAAATCTATCTTCCTTCTGTTGCTCTAGGAAGCACCTAGAGAGGTTCTAGGCTTGGGTGTGCTTCGACGCTCTGGAGACTGCACAAAGAATAAACAATGTTATAAGTTTTTTTCCTCAATGAATTAACAAACATACAAAATGATACTTTGCAATTTAACTTAAGACAAATCATCGCATATGTTGATCTCATTCGTGAGGGTGTTACCCTCCTCTGCGATCCCAATCTCTTTGTGATGCCACCCTGCATCAGTTATAAGGATCAAGTCGAGAAAATTAAAAAAATATGCGTATAATAAAATTCATGAAACACAAAAAATTATCATCAATGCATTATCTCATTGTGAATATCTCATGCCTCGATGGAGATTCACTGGCAGATGGAGCAATACGTTGTACAATCTGCTCCGAGACAACCTCTACTATGGTAGTCTTGGATGATGGGGTCGATGGAAATGGTGGTGGGGGTGGGTGGCATACAGGGGGTGTGGATGGCTGCCTTGCATGTGAATCCACTAAGGATGCATGCAATAACAGTAATGTTGAGGGTGGGTTGCGATATACCCAAGTCATGGGATGTACAAGTGATTGCAACTCTCTAGGTCTAGAGAAAAGTAACACAAAAGAAACACCCAGGTGCCTAGGGAGTGTGATAATACTATAGCTAGAAAATATATTTGAATCCTACATACATATTAATAAAGTTGAACTATTAGTACCGATTAGTAAAATTAAAAACATAAACAATTTTTTTTTTAGAATTATACGATATTTAACTCTACAATGATACCTATGACGCAAGTGACTTTCCCATCTCAGATGGACATTTTCCGACATAGCATAGTCCCAAATACTGTAGAAACACAAGAATATTAAAAATTTGAGGATTCCATAAAATAAAGAAATGACTATGGCGAATTTATCAAATTTGATACATACTTGTGTGTGGGGTGCACTCAATGAACAAGATGCATCTACTTCTACATCAGTGGTGGGGCTAGGCACTGATGCATCTATCGACGTAGAGGGTCTACTGCTCGGACGTAACAACTTCAAAACAACATACATTAAAATATCGATATAAATACACATAATAAAAAATAAATATATAACGATGAAGAACATGGAGAGGGTTAAGACGCTAACCTCCTCCATGAAGCTATGCTACCCATTGGGCTCTATAGGCCCATAACATGTCTTTTCGCAACTCGAGCATCTGGGAGGTTCACATGGATGGCTTCTATGTCCCTGTGTCCTCTCCTCACTGTACACTCTTGTGCATTTTGAAGCTCCAACCCCTCTATCAATGTGACTGCAAGGCACCTCCTGCCGACATAGTGCAACAAAGTTATTGGGTTTCACTAAGCTACGAGTCAATGATGAAATGACTAGTTGTACTTGTTGCAATCTCTTTGCAATAGGAGGATGTTGGGTAGGGGGGTCGAGCCTTTGCCTGGGGGATGATGACCTAACATGGGGTCACACCTGGCATGTTTTTGATCCTTTGTGAACCCTCGACCCACCCCCTGAAATTCACCAATGTCAAAGTAGTTGACATGGTTACCAAAAAAAAGTCAACCCATAATTTTCTCATAAAATATAAGGGCATTTCCCTGTTATTGCAGGGAGGTTTATTAAAAACTATATACCACATATCCATCCAATTTTGACTAATCTAGGGATGGATCCCTAAAAATAGACAATATTTGTTGTTTTGAAATGCCCGGTTCTTTGACTTGGTTTATGTCCATCGTATATTTTTTCCCTATAATAAGAAATAGAGGTCAATTTCTCTTGAGAACTTTCAATGGACTTCACAATGATGTCTAAAGAAGTGGCCAAAGAGACTCGGTTAGGCTCTCTAATGTCCCTTAATTGTTCCTCAAGGGTTCTGAATATAACCAACCCCTCATCATTTTGAGTGTTTACATTGAGTGGTTGTGGTGGATTGGGGTTTGGATCTTCTTGGTTTTCTTCTTAACGGTTTACATTGTCTGAGGGTTCCATTATATTATATAAGCTACAATTTAAAAGCCATGGCATGTAAATTAGGTTGGTTTTTTAATTAAAATACAAAAATACATTTTTTTTTTTAATTTAGATTCTTAGGAGCAAAATATTAAATTGGAAATGACTAAATTGAGTTAAAAATAAGATACATCAAACATTGTTGGGTATGACTTCTATGCATTCTTCCTTCTACTTTGATGGTATTAAAAGGAAATATTTATGGTAAAACTAAGAGACATGATGCTGAATAGTAGATAGAAAGAAACATATTAGGTACAATTAGGTTTTGTGAATCAATCACTTCTCGATCCTTTGATGTAAAGCCTTTTATTAAATGGAAACACATTAAGAAGAAAAAATGTGAACAAGAAAATCCATTGAACACCAAACACTAGTTGTTAATGTGACGGCACAAATTCCTCCCAGCCTATTTTCTCGTAATTTTATATCTTAATATTGTTCAAAAAATTCAAACAAAATATAAATTTGTGTTTTTTTATAAGGCATACATGGAATAGCATATTACATAGCAGAGATATTTAAACGGCATCTCAATGGATGCGTTTGGAGACACGCAAACTTCCAAAACATCTTTTGAGTTTTCATTTTTAGGTTACCATAATATGACAATTATTGTAGGATATTGTAACAATATGACGTACAGCATAGTATGAGACTTATTTCTGTCTTGACAATGGAAGCAGAAATATGACAGTGTCTAAAAATTTGTTTGAATCAACTGTGATAATGTGTTTCAGCCGCTGTAATAAAATTGCTTGAAATCAGTAGTAATAATAATGAGTTTCAGCTGCTGTAATAATAGCAATGCTTCAAATCAGTTGTAGTAATAATAATGAGCTTCTGTTGTAATATTTCTACTTCCATTGTTAATGTCATATTAACAATGGAAGTAGAAATATGACAGTGTCTAAAAAATTGTTTGAATCAACTGTAATAATGTGTTTCAGCCGCGGTAATAAAATTGGTTCAACTGTAATAATGTGTTTCAGCTGCTGTAATAAAATTGTTTGAAGTCAGTAGTAATAATAATTTGTTTCAGCACCTGTAATAATAGCAATCCTTGAAATCAGTTGTAATAATAATGGGTTTCAGCAGCTGTAAGATCTTATAGATATCTTGTAGGATAAGCATTTGCAATAAGTAGTCTTTGAGCATGCAATAACATAAAGTGCGAATGCTTGAAACTAAACGAATCTTTCCCATTCCGACCGTAAACGAAAGTCAAAAGCCATATTTTTTAAACAAAATATTGGAAACATGGTTAAAATTAATAATAAGGTACCTGGATCAACTATTAAACTGACGAACAAAGTAGACTGAATGATATGTACATTCCAACGTAAAGCCAAATGCAGAGAAGAATCCCGATGTACAACGGCTTATTTGTCAGAATTTTAACATGTGTTTCAACCCAAGCCATAACGAAAGAAGCAAGCAATTTGAAGAAGTTTGGGAAGAAAGGGTGTGTGTTTTGCATTTTAAGTGGAAACAGAAAAACATTTCATTTTAAAGTGTAAGCCGTCAAAGACAGTAAAGACAACTATATAAATATCTTTACAGCTAAAGGCTGAACTGCAGAAATCATTAACCTATAAACTATAAACTATTATTAACCTAATGGAAATTAAAATCATTTTCTTTCTTTCTTGTTGCTTGTCTTCAGTATGAGGTGGAGAGGAAACAATGATAAAGTTACTGTTATGGAAGGAGCAATCTATGTAGTGTTGAGTCCACCTTTAGGTAAAAACGTTAATTGATGCTAGGGGGCCATCAGGCAATTGGAAAAGGTTTTATCCTGGCTTAAGCTACTTGGATGCTGTTCCCCTGCTTCGCTGTCCCCCCGTCTGCAGTCAATGTCAAGTACTAAGTTTGTATCTTGATCTTTCAGGAACTCAACTGAATGCCTAACTTCACCAACTCTCACTTTTTCTAACAACTTTTAACAGCTTCAACGTAGACTAACCACTAAACTGTCTTGCACTGGTAATTTTACATATATAAATTCGTGATCTCCTTACTTTCGTAATCCATGTTTATTTTTTTTCTTTAACCAGTCAGGAGTCACGCATGCTCTCTGGAGATTGGAGCTGAAGTCGAAATAGTGCAGTATAAAACTAATACATTTGTTCGCTGTTCTGGGATTGTGTAAACCTTGCTGGTGCAATGGAAGTGTTTAATCAACATGTCCTTTTACACATATTTGCGGCTAGGTTTGTTTTGATGGTCATATGGCTGACGTTGATGACTGCTATGGCCTCCGCGAAGCTACGCAGCGAGACATTCGTTGTACGTTTCTTACCTTCATTGTTTTCTTCCACTTTATATATCTGTTGTGGTGGGGATGATGCCATGTTATATGCAAATCTCTGTAAATTCGTAACGGTTAAAGAGGAATCCATTAACTTTTTACATTTTATTTAATTTTGAAATACATGTGATTTTCATATATTACCCTTTTGTCAATTTTCGTTACTACTGTACATATTCAAATAAAAATTTGAAAGATAATTTTTTAAACTAGCACAGCCACAATTTTGTGGTTAGTGAATGTCGAAAGGACAGCTTGCAAAACCTGAACTGTCCAGAATTTGGCTGGTGAAGGCCAAAAGTTTAGGTTGGCCTAGAAAATGAAACCCTAATCATTCATCAGTGGCAATCAGATAGCCACCATAGTAAATTTTAAATATGATTAAGTAAAAGTAAAAAATTAAACATGTAAACTGATGTCTTTATAATAGTGAGGAAGTTAGTAGTTGAAATCACAAGCATTGATTTATTGGGACTACTAAGAATATTCCATCAATATTTAATCTTGTCCATACAAAACTGATTAAGCACTAAAAACCTATTAAATGTGCCAATGATCAATTCTTGGCATTCACCAACCAAGAATTTGTGGTTTCATTTGCAATGTTAAATTTATTAGAGACTGAAAAAATATTAATTATCAAATCATCACTATATTTTTCCATATTTTCTACTTTTTGCATTTTAAACATTTTGGATTAAGAGATCTATTTTTTTTTATTGTTGCTAATCTGATCTGATTATATAGACACATGCCAATTCTTAGATTACTAAACTAATGCTTTGAAGCTGGTTAATTGATCATTCAGCTTCAATCGACATCTGTAAAGAGGCTATGTGGGACGCACAATATAATCACCGTTAACGGCCAGTTTCCTGGTCCAACGCTCCGTGTTAGGAACGGAGACACTCTTATGGTGAAAGTGTACAACAACGCGCAATATAATGCTACAATTCACTGGTGCGTCTTGAACTTAGAGTTGTTAGGATTGATATTAATGAATTTTAATGTCGTAGCAGCCAGACAAGCCGGTTTAGTGCGTATGTATCTATGCATTTACATGTTAGAAAATATATTGTACAGTTTTGATTACAGCTAAGGAGCGAGAAAGTGTGATTATATTGTATTTGCAGGCACGGAGTGCGCCAATTCCGCACTGGGTGGGCCGATGGACCTGAATTTATAACCCAATGCCCCATTCGCCCAGGGGGAAGTTATACCTATAGATTCAACATCACTGATCAAGAAGGGACTCTCTGGTGGCATGCCCATAGCTCATGGCTTAGAGCTACAGTGTATGGAGCCTTGATCATCAGTCCAAGGCTTGGAGCCACTTATCCTTTTACCAGGCCGCATGGCCAGGTTCCCATTCTTCTAGGTATGCTACTATTGATTCTATTTTTATGATCCCCAATTAGCAATATTCACTTCTGCTTGATCTTGATGCCAGGCCCTGTTTGCATTCACAGGGGAATGGTGGAATAGGAATCCTATCGATGTGGTGAACCAAGCAACCCGAACAGGAGCTGCCCCCAACGTTTCAGATGCGTTTACTATAAATGGACAACCAGGAGACCTATACCAATGTTCAAGTTCAGGTGCACTTCTACGCATCTAATAGACTGAAAATTTTCAATTATTTCCGAATTGAATAACAGATCTCATCCATTCTATCTAGATATCTTGGCTAATAGAAAATGGTGGATGCAGATACATTTCGCGTCTCAGTGAAGAGTGGGGAAACTAAGCTTCTACGGGTCATCAATGCTGCACTCAATACCGACCTATTCTTCTCGGTAGGCAGCCACAAAATGACTGTCGTCGCTGTGGATGCTTTGTATACGAAGCCTTTTCAGACCAACTTTCTTATGCTCGGCCCCGGCCAGACAACAGACGTACTTGTCACTGCCGATCAAGCTACAGCAAGATATTACATGGCTGCACGAGCATATTCCAGTGGCCAAGGAGTTCCCTTCGATAACACCACCACTGTTGCCATTTTAGAATACAAGGGAAGCTCTAGCAGTACATCAACTCCAACCATGCCCAATCTTCCATTTTATAACGATACCCAGACTGCAACTAAGTTCGCTAACGGTCTAAAAAGCTTGGCCTCAAACGACCACCCGGTCTTTGTTCCTCAGAGGGTGGATGAAAATCTCTTCTACACCGTCGGTCTAGGACTCATAAAATGTCCAGGACAGTCTTGTGGAGGTCCCAACGGATCAAGATTTGCAGCGAGTATGAATAACGTATCGTTTGTTCTGCCATCGACTTCTTCAATCCTTCAAGCTCAGCATCTTGGCATGAAAGGGGTATTCACCGGGGACTTCCCCGATAACCCTCCCGTGCAATTTGATTATACTGCACAGAACGTAAGCAGAGGCCTCTGGTCCCCGGTGAAAGCCACAAGAGTGAAAGTTCTTAACTATAACACAACAGTTCAAGTAATTCTCCAGGGAACGAATATCTTTGCGGGTGAAAGCCATCCTATCCATCTCCACGGTTATGACTTTTACATCGTGGGATCAGGGTTTGGAAATTATAATCCGAAAACAGATCCTCAAAAGTTCAACCTGGTCGATCCTCCTATGAGAAACACTGTTAACGTTCCGGTCAAAGGTTGGGCTGCCATAAGATTCGTGGCCGACAATCCTGGTATGCATAAATTTACAGTTTCATTCTTTATATGTTTTCTCTTATATTCTTCATACCCTGATACTGGGTACATGTTGATAATGGTGATTATGTATGGCAGGAGCTTGGCTGATGCACTGCCACTTGGACGTGCATATAACATGGGGTTTGGCAATGGTTTTTGTGGTTAACAATGGACCTGGCTCTCTTTTTAGTCTCGGGTCACCCCCGATAGATCTTCCGCAGTGCTAAAAGACAAACGCCATGGAAATCTATTACAGATCGACTATTGGATAGAGAGGGCATTCTTATTTTACGGATATATGACGTATAATTTCTCTCCAAACATCGGTCAGATTTAAACGTATTGTTACATTTAAGTGAATCTATCCATACGATGTTTTCGTCCCTATCCACCATTTTGCATTCTTTGCTGTTCCGCAACCATACTCAACAATAGCTGCTTATAATTCTTTGTTGTTCTGCAACCGTACTAAACATTAGATGTACTATTGTTGCATTTATGTTCTGCAACTATGCTCAACAAGAGTTGTACGATTGTTGCTTTTCCATCATGTTGTAGTCGCGATTGTCTGGTCGTACTCTGCAACCATACTCCACAACGTACGAATGTTGTTTTTCCATCTTTGTTTGGTGGTATGTTGCTGTCGTAAGAATTCCTTTATATATATTTTTATTAATTGAAATTTAAGTTAATTCCAATGTTTTATTAGTCCCTGCACTAGGCATAGAGGGACTATAGTAATGGATAAAAAGTTAACTACATATTAATTTGTCCTTTGGTCGGAAATATTTGCACAATACCTATTGTTGGAGCTATGGAATTAAAAGCATATATTTTTATATATTAAAAAGTAACATATATGTACTGATATGATTGACTAAGAGATTGGAGGTCTTATTGCCAGTTTCGCTATTGCCAACATCAACATATCCAAACTTTTTCTAGTAGACAGTGTGTTTTAATCATATATTTTTTTTCTATATATTGCTTGAAGGTCGATTAATGCTACCATTAGTTCGAATGTTTGTATTAGCATTTTCTGCTACCTGAATATATCCGTTAGTTATGATATGTACTAAGCATATTGAAATGTTTTCATATCCAAGATTTCTATATTTTTTAAAATTTATTGACACTTATTCCGAGATGTCTGAATAGGCCTGACAGTGTAAATGTTTACATGACATGACGTTCTCCAACAACCCTGACAGCGTAAATGTTTGCATACCGCGAGGTCCTTAGACAGCGTGAGAGTCTTAAATGTTTATGTAAATACGGTTCTCGGAGTACATGCCAGCTCAATAGCCATTGTATGTTTCATCCTTGTTCTACCATTGAAGCTACATACATTGTTTGCTGGTTCGGTGACTGCTTCTTCTTTGTTGGTTTGTCGGGTCATTGTATGTTTCATCATCGTAATCGTTAAAGCTAGATACATAGTTTACTGGTTTGGTGAGTGGTTCTTCTTCGTTGGTTTCTCGGTTGTTGTTTTTTGTTGTTTCGCTCGCGATTCGACCTGCGCTTCTTCATTTCGTCGTTTCGGAGTAAGTTTCGATGCCATAGTTTCATTTTATATTCATTGTTTGTTGTTCAGTGTTTGCAGTTTGCAAGTAAGAATGTTTGCTTGTTTGTAGTCGCATGTTCCTTGTATGTTTCTGGTTCCTTTTCTCCTTCGGCTGCAGTTTGGTAATCGTTGCAGATACATATGTTGTTCACTGGGTCAGTGGCTTTTGTTGCTTTGTTGGTTCCTGGGTTGTTGGTTCTGTTTGTTTGCCTGGGGTTTGCGCTTTGGGGCCCTAGGGGTGTAGTTCGGTCTCTTCATGCTTTCTCATTGGTTTGGTCCTTTCTGGTTTCTTTTCTTGATTCAGCCTTGCAAGGTTGGGGTGCAATGGCGGTTGTTGGAATTTTTTGTTTTGTTTTGTTTTTTTTAACAAATTGTTATTGTTTTTTAGGGGCGCTTTACGGTGTTCAGCCGCTGCACCCACCAGTGACTCTGCAGTTGTGTTATTTGTCATTTTTGCAGAGGTCGTTATCTGTATTTCTGTGATATTTTTCTGGTGCTCGAGTCCTGCCATGAAAGAAAATAGTTGCATACAAAATTGTTGGAGGATTACATGTAAAGTTACAATATCCGTTGTTTTTTTGTTGGGATAAAGAATATGTATGTAGCCTACATTTATAGACCATGTATGGTCAGATGTGTGGATATGACATGACATGTTCTTTCTCCTCTACATAGACTGGTGCGCACACAATACAATTTGTGTTGTGATTGAGATATGATATGTATAACAAAGATTCTTCAAGATTATATTTTCATGTGTGGAAGTATGTCTGGGTAGTTTGCCATGGAAAACTAAGAACTTGTAATGTGGGCACAAAAATCTGTGTAGAGGATAAAGAATATGGTTAAAGGGCATATCTGGATGAATTTCCAGGGAAAACCAAAAATCGTTTAGCTGCGGCCATGCAATTGCGTGATATTTTCTACCTTGTAATATATTTTGGCTAGGGAAAAAAAAAGCTAGACGTTTACAACCATGGATAGAGAAGAGCAAAGGTTCATGTTTCTGCCTTTGTAAACTATTCGTTGAGTCAGTTTTGTTGCATGTACATATTGCTTGTTCTGTAGTGAATACTAGCTTCCATTGATGTACATTGAATTTTTTGGGTTCCCACATTGAAACAAACATAGTAGCTGGAGAAAATGAGGGAGTCTTGACTGCATCGGCTGAAGAGGATATGGAAAGGTGCATGCTTGTACTGTTGTTTCATATTGCGTTGTTTTGTATTTCATTTATGGTTTGTATATGTGTTAAACTAGTTTCTTTCCTTCCTACATGGTAAGTTATCTTGGATACATACGTTCCTTCCTACATACTAAGCTAGTTTGTGTCCATTGTGTTTGCGTTGCATTGTTTCATTTAAAGAAACAAAATCGTTGGAGAGGATGCAGGACTCTTTGGCGGGTAAATAGACCTTTTTCTTTTTCTTTTAGATGTCTGTTTTCATACCAACTTACCTTCGTCTCGATTGCATCTTCGGCGTTGCTGCCTTGGAAAAAATAGGTTGCTTGGACAGGGAGATGAATTCTTCTGTGCAACAACAGAGGGTTCTGTGGTACAATCTTCTAAAAGGTATACCAAGTGTGCCGGTAAATTAAATATACAAACCGCAAGGGAGCATATAAGATTAGACTTGAAAACGATGAATTCACAGTAATGGGCCTTTCTGGGCTCCCTGTTTTTACTTTTTCCATTTTCTATTATCCCTTTTGTTTTCTAATTCATCTGCTTAGTGTGGTTTTCGAAAATTCCCTCATGCGCCAGTTGGCGGACTAACGGACTGACATATGTGGTCCTACTTCTACCTTATTCCATAGTTACCTACTTTGTCGATTGCAGCTGCCAAGTTGGAAGGTTGAAGATTTCTCCCCTGGCTTTCGGGGGTCCACGATATAAAGATTGGCCATGGTGACCCGCAGTCACTCCCTATTTACTGTTAAACATTTCTCCAATTAAAAAATTAAGATGCATAAAATTTTATGGTTATTTGGTCCTTCTGATGGACAATATACAATGCATATATTTGTTTACTCTTGATGTTCATCTGCACATGCTTGCATCATAAAAAGTTGGACTAGTGAGACGGCCATGAGCAGTCAGTCATCCCATACATTAGCAGACTGACAAGGCCAAAGGTAAATATGCATACGCTGTGATCTTACTATGTTTACTAAATAAATTTCGTGGGATATATATTCATCTATGGCATGGCGGATATGTTGATTCCATTTGCAATACATGGTTTCCATCTCGCAAGAAGTATCAACAAGTACAAGCGAAACACCGAATGTGTTGCATGTTTCGCAGACCGAGAGGTGTGGTTACGAAACCATGGCTCCATAGTTCATCAATATTATTCGTGTACTTGTAGCACACTACCATTCACTTTTTCCTGTTAAAAAAATGTCATAAGGTCTAGAGTTGTGACATCCAAAGTACTATCAATAGAGAGTTTGAACAGCCGTCAAACTGGACAACTATTCGTCGGGGACATAATGGTTGTCTATACCACCTACTTGGACAAGGCAAACAAAAGTAGATCCATTATGCGTGCTGATATGAAAGACAAGGACACTATGATGATAGTCACATTGATTGTTCCTCCACAACTTATCCAGAAACATGCAAAAAAGATATTGCCGTGTAATGGGATATCCATTACAATTTTTAATGTATTTTCCAAAACAGTATATGACCGTGGTAATTGTGATCGAATTATTTTTCTCAACGAAATAAGTATTATGGAAAAAATTCCTGCTATTTGTTCAGAATATCGCTTCCTCCTGGACTTGACTATCAGACAGCTTGCACAGAGAATTGATATTTACCCAATCAGAACGATCGGGGCTGTTGTGACACTGGCGAGAAAATTTGGGTTGAAATGCATTCTCCATATAAAGGATGGAGAGTCAGACAACAACAAGGCAATGGTACCACTTTTCATATTAAGTTTTGTTCTTAACTTTTGCGTCTGCATATATGTCGGATAAGTTACACAAATATTGCACTGCTCCATGTTGCAACTACAATTGTTCGATACGTATTCAAATTTGTTTTCGTCAATGAAACAACAATTGCAGAGAGGGAAGATTCCACTTATGTTGTTCAAAAATATAAAAAATAAGAAGGATGCTAGAGAAAGGATATTTCGGACAACCCAAACAACGTTTGTAACAAAGTTGCAAGAAGATATAGTATATGATCTGGAGAAACTAGCTAGCTCTACAATTGTTGTGCATATACATCCAAAAAATCATCCTCACTTTGCTTATAGAAATAGCCTTCAACAAATTTCTGCACCTGTTTACTTTTTCTTTTTTGTTTTACAAGGGAGGGGGGGATGGAGTTGTGTATTATATTGTTCAATGTATTAATCCATTTTCTCGTGTTGTCAGGTTGAAGGTCCTTTAGTTGCAGCCAATGTGTACTCGACCCCCTTTGAGCCTGTATGTGCAAAATGCCATTCCGTTGCTTTTTCTTCCGCTTTGATAAGTGATGATACGATTGATTGTCTGCGATGCGATGAAAAATGTCCATATATTTATGGACATTGCATCAGTGGTGTTATCCGAAACGTGGGAAACACAACTGTGCAATGTTCGGTTGGGCAACCTTTGTTACAAAATGTGTTTCCTGAATTGGCAGAGTTGTCATATGAAACATATTTACACAAAAAGGCAAGCAATGTCTATATGTTACGGCATCTTCGGATATAGAGCAAATTCACCTTAAATGAGGATAATGCAATTTTTTATATCGGCTGAAGAAGGGCAAAAAATAAAATTAAATCAAACTTTGGGAGGAAACGAAAATACCTCATGTCTCTCTGTAATATTTGTTCAACATCCAGATGAATTTTCGTTTCAAGAGAAAAGGAATGCGTCGACGTATTTTCTTTGTATATCAAATTGTTTGGTGCAAAGGTTGATGGGTTATGTTCAATGGAAACTTCTGGGAACTTTCTTCTAGGTTGTTTAAACTATGGTTGGTTCTTGGTTATCTGGTTTATTTGTCAATTTGTATACCGTGGAACTCCAGCTCTTCTTTGGAGGACACAGAACAATATAGTTGATTTTTTTTTACCAACTGGCACGTAGATCAACCTGATAATTTCTATGGCGTTGTGATGCAAATGTACTATGTGACTTGTTTTTTCAAATTTCCTTAATTGATGAACTTGGTCAAATTATTGTTGTGAAATAATTTGAAATCAACGAATATATAGTGTGTGAAGTGCAACTGTCCTATCATACCAACAAGAGGCTCTTAAAATTCAAATTGATCGTTGTTTTCGCAATTTTTGCTTATTCGATGAACTTGGTAAAATCAATATCCTAGAATAATTTGAAATCAACGAATATATACTGTGCAAAGTGAAATTGTGCTATCATATGAACAAGAGGGCCTTAAACTTCAAATTGGTCCTTGTTATGCTTGTGGTGATAGAATTTTACAAAAAAATTCTTTTGTTTCCTTTATTTTTTTTAAAATAAGCGATTTAACATCCTTTAATAATTTAATGTAATTCACTTGTACAATAACAATAGTTAATATTAATATTTTAGTATCTGAAAATAATGTTTTTCGTTGAAGTTAGATAAGATGAACATTGCTAAACAATTGCAATCTTGAACCCGCCAGACGTGGAATCCGCAATTCCACCTATCAATTTGTATATCACGGAAGTCTGGGTGATATTTGCAGGACACCGAACAAAAGAGGTTCAAATTTTAGCCTGCCAGGCCGAGAACCCGCGATCCAAAAAGTGCCCAAGTATGGAATAAGGGATCCACATATGCTCCATAAAATCTTTTGTCCATACTTTCTAAAAGTACATGTTTACTATGTATTGCTCGTTTGTCGGAAAACTTTTATATCAGTCGCCTAACCAGATTGTACAAACTTTCTCATTTAACTAAATTCTGCAATAACAAAAAATATTATTAATAATTTAGTACTGAAAATCATGTTTTTAGATATGTTAGATAGTTGATAGGGATTAGTATCTGTAAACAATGGAAAACTTGAACCCGCCAACCCTCAAGTCCATCTGTATATCGCGAAACTTCGAGGGCTATTCGAAGGAGAAGGAATAATGAAAACTGCAATGTTGAGCGACGCAGCCCACAGGTCCATTTGTGAATTTGTAAATCGCGGATATGTGCATGGTGTTTGTACAATGCAGAATAATAGAGGCCCAATTTTCAGCCCGCGAGCCCCACAGACCCGATAAAAAAAAATCGCTAGATATGAAATTCATACTGGATCGCTATGGGACAATAAAACTGCAATGTTCATCCAACTAGCCTGAGTCCACCTGTCCACTTGTATATCGCGGAAGTCTGGGTGCTATTTTGATGTAGGAGCATCCACACGTCATCAAGCGAGCTCACGCGCACGGAGAAAGAACCTACAGCTGGACAGTGCCAGCACGCACATTTTGAAATGCTTTGGAGATTGTTGCGCCGTCGTTTGGATGAGGCATTCAAAGCCAAGCGCAGTTGTGTTGTATTAGTAGATAGGAAGGCATTTATGTGAATTAATGCTGTTAGATAGGAATTAACTGTAGATTAGACAGTTTTAGCTTTAGAGAGGGAAAACAGAGTATAGACATCCTCCCGTGTATCATTGTAACATGATTCAGATTCTCATTCATTCATACAGGAAGAAGAGAGAGAGCAGAGCCAAGAGAGAGCCTGTGAAGAAACTCCATGTACAGTTGTTGAATTAATAGGAAGAGCCTGATTCAATTACCATGGATGTGTTTGATACTTTTGTGT
>ML776702.1:1345520-1355822 GCA_009831015.1 Picea engelmannii
GGACTTTCGGCATTCGGGGTTTCCAAAAGGCAAGAGTTTTGGAGTAGTGGATCCGCGAGTCGCGAAGTCCCGACGTGACGTGGCAGTGTGGGACCCGGACGTCAGCGGGAGATGCGTGGAGGCGTATCGGCACATCGGTGTTCCGGGATTCGGAAGGTAAGTATCACCCGGCCCCACACCCGCCGATTTCCCGATAGGAAAATCCCCGAGATCAAGAGCGTTGACCGTTGACATCGCGGATCGGGATTCGGAGGTTTCTTGTTGCACGGGAGGTGCCCACAAGGTTCGCGAGTCCACGAAACCCGACTTCCCGAGTTCCGAAAGGGAAGATTCCCGAGAAGACTGTGGGTGATAGAACTCCCGGGTAGGAGTTGGAAGAGCATCGACTCTTCGGGCCGTGGAGTGAGAAGGTCCTGGTGGAGTGACCGCCTGCTGAGAGTGCGGTTGCCGTCATATTTGTAGGCGATGGAAAAATGGAGAATCTATTGTCGGTCTGCTAGGCGGTGAACTAAAAACTGCCTAGGTATGGAATGAGGGATCTGCATATGCTGTATAAAATCTCATTCCATAGTTTATATAGAGACAATGTCCATAAGTTCACGTGTCAACTTGTATATTGTGGAAGTCTAGGTGCTATTTGTAGGACACAGAACAATAGATACTTAATTTTCAGCCTGCCAGGTCGTGAACCCGCGATCCAAAAAGTGCCCAAGTATGGAATGAGGGATCCGCATATGTTCTAGAAAAATGTTTTTGTACAGCGTGGAACAATAGATGCCCAATTTTCAGTCCGCCAGCCCCATACTTTATTTAGAGACTATGTCCACAAGTCTGCGTGCCAATTTGTATATCGCGGAAGTCTATGTGCTATTTGTGGGACATAGAACAATAGATACTTAATTTTCAGCCTGCCAGGTCGCGAATCCACGATCCAAAAAGTGTCAAAGTATGGAATGAGGGATCCACATATGTTCTAGAAAAATGTGTTTGTAAAGCGCGGAACAATAGACACCCAATTTCCATCTCGTCGACCCCAGATCCCTCGATAAAAAAAAACCGCTAAATTTGAAATTCATACGGGATCACTACGGGACAAAAAAAGTGCAATGTTCAGCCAGCCAGCCCGAGTCCACCAGTAAATTTGTATATCGCGGAAGTCAGGGTGCTATTTGTAGGAGACGGAACAATAGAGACTCTATTTTCAGCGTGCCAACCTGAGATCCAAAAAATGCCTAAGTATGGAATGAGGGATCCACATATGCTGTATAAAATCCCATTCCATACTTTATATAGAGACTATGTCCAAAAGTCCGCGTGTCAATTTGTATATTTCAGAAGTCTAGTTGCTATTTGTAGGAAACAGAACAATAGATACTTAATTTTCAGCCCACCAGGTCCCGAACCTGCGATCCAAAAAGTGCTCAAGTATGGAATGAGGGATCCTTATATGTTCTAAAACACTATCAATTTGTATATCGTGGAAGTCTGGGTTCTATTTGTAGGAGACAGAACAATAAAGACTCTATTTTCTCCCCGCTAGGTCGCGAGCCCGCGATCCAAAAAATGCCTAAGTATGGAATGAGGGATCCACATATGCTGTATAAAATCTCATTCCATACTTTATATAGACTATGTCCACAAGTTTGCGTGTGAATTTATATATCGCAGAAGTCTAGGTGTTATTTGTAGAACACAAAAGTCTAGGTGGTATTTGTAGGACACAGAACAATAGATACTTAATTTTCAGCCTGCCAGGTCGCAAACCCGCGATCCAAAAAGTGCCCAAGTATGGAATAAGGGATCCGCATATGTTCTAGAACACTATCAATTTGTATATCGCAGAAGTATGGGCGCTATTTGTAGGAGATGGAACAATAAAGAATCTCTTTTCGACCCACCAAACCATGAGCCCGCGATCCAAAAACTGCCTAAGTATGGAATGAGGGATCCGCATATGCTGTATAAAATCTCATTCCATACTTTATATAGAAACTGTCCACAAGTCCGCGTGTGAATTTGTATATCGCAGAACCGTAGGTGCTATTTGTAGGACACATAACAATAGATACTTAATTTTCAGCCCGCCAGGCCGCGATCCCGCGATCAAATGCAATGTTCAGCCAAGCAACCCGTAGGTCCTCTTGTCAATTTGTATACCATGGAAATCTAGGTGCTATTTGTAGGACACAGAAAAATAGAGACTCTTTTTTCAGCCTGCGAGGCCGCCAACCCCGTGATAAAAAAACTGCCTAAGTATGGAATGACTCTTTTTTATATGGCTTGTTTGTCGAAATACTTTTATATCACTCGGTCAACCAGATTGTGAAAACTTTCTCGTATAATTAAATTCTGCAATATAAATATTTAACAGTAATAATTTAGTGCAGGTCAGGTTCTGAATTTGTATATCACGGAATTGTCACTACTATTTGTAGAGCATGGAATAATAGATGCCCAATTTTTTTCCCGCCAGCCCGAGAACCCCCGATCCAAAAAAGTGGCTAATTATGGAATTAATACGGAATCGCTAAGGACAAAAAAAATGCAATGTTGAACCAACCAACCTGCAAGTTCGCCTGTCAATTTGTATATCACGGAAGTGTAGGTGCTATTTGTAGGACACAGAATAGTAGAGGCTCAATTTGCATCCCGCAAGGCCGAGAACCATCGCCCGTTCACATGCCCTAGGTATATCTTAGCCCGACCGCTTTTCACACTTTGGTATTTCTTGGAATCGGTTTCTCCATTGCTACTGCCTTTGTACTTGTTTCCAGATACGTAATAATTAAGCTTTAATGCTAGTAGCCATCCTGCAACAACCGTTAAAACTGTCATTAATGTTCGGAAGTCCGGAGAAGATTTGTCATTAGTACGAATTAAACTAAGATTTGCCCAGAAGCATGTTATCCTTTCCAAGTATTCATTTAAAAGGCCACGCAATATTTTTTTTTTGTGCGCTGACGAGTTGGTTCTTTTAAGAAATTTTTTAATCTGAATCTCTTTTCGTCGTCACCACCACATTCGCACTTTTTTCTAATTGTGTAATTAGTGAGTTGTGATGGTCACAACTCATTTCACACGAACCCTAGAAATTGTCATTGATCAGCGAAAGGCTCGAGGAGATATTCCATTGATACGTATTAAACCATAATTTGTGGAAGCTTATATTATCCCTCCCCAATTTTCATTTCAAACATCATCTCGACCAAACGAAAATTCTAAATAACTTCTGGCAGCAGTTCTCTCCACACACAGTAAACACATTGGGGCATAATGGCCAGAGGTTCCACTATTCCAGGGCATATTGTTACTATTAATCTCCCTCTGACCAGTAGCAAAAATCGAGATGGTCCCTTGGTACACCGAGAGATATATTTCAAGCCAAAAAATTACATTGTAACCCTGGTTGGTCAGAGAACCTGCCCAGTTGTAGTCATTGCTATCGCAGAAGTTGATGCCATGAATTATGAGTCGGAAGAAGATGATTTGATGGATGATGATACGCCAATGGATGATGGCAATGCAGAGAATATTCCCACTCCTATGCTCAAATTGAAATCAACCATAACGAATGGACCTTCCCAGCTCGGTGATCGCAGTCATGACAACACCAAAAGGATTTTCAGAAAAGAAACTGACGATGAATGCAACAACCACTTTGCACCGCGAAAGTAGGAATTCCAGAATTCCAAATTAGTTCGTTCTGGGAGGAAGAGTTTCAGTGTAAAGAAATGATATGTTGATTCTCCTAGAGATATATTTCAATCCAAAAAAATATTGTTTAACATTTTCGGGCATCAAGTCCAAAACTCTCGCTCCTGCCACGCATTTTCCTACTAGTCATCTCCTTCTGCCTAGAATGGACTAATTTGGGCCTCTGCAATTGCACGCGCAAGTTGTGCTACTGATTTTTTTTGGACTATGCAGAGGCGGTTTCAGCTAAGGGCTATTCCACTTGCCCTGTAACCATTTTCGTCTTCTTTCTGAGGAAAAGCTTCTGAAAAATATCAATTTCAGCAGAGGATGATTCATCGACGAGAAAAATCCAAGGATCTTGCATACTGCAGAACCTGTTCCTGTGTTTGTCGCAGATACCTTCAATGTTTTGGCCCAAAGAACTGGGTCCAATTTCTAAGCATAGATGTACAATACTCAGTGTTTTTCTTATTTTTTTTATTTTAAATGGATTTTCTATTAAAAAAAAAGACTGTTGTTCCTGCATTTTTTCTTGGTTTAACACATGTTCTAATTGGCATGGTTCAGTGCTCTCGTACTTCTTCGATCTTGTGTTTACTAATACCAATGTACAATGTTGCAGCAAAATCGTTGTTCTTGTTTCTAGACATGCAATTATTAAGTTTTAATCCTAACAACCCATAATGAAATAACTTTAATACTTGAGTTAATATGTTGCACTGATGGTAGAATGTATGAAGAACAGAGTTACACACACACGTCAAATAAAATCTAATCTTCCACAAAGAATTTACTGGAAAATAGTAGAAAAGGAAATTTAGTGGTTAAGTTGATATGTTACAGTCATGGAATATTGTATCAAGAACATAGCTGCAGACATATGTTGCAATAAAATGTAATATTCAACAACGCATTTGCTGACAATCAGTATATCATGGTTTTGTAATTATGGTGCTTCTTTGAAACCAATTTGCACTTACGAAAACTACCTTCCGCCTCTCTATTTTCCCACTATTGTATTCCCTCTAGTTTCTCTTCTTGGTTACTTAATCATTTTTTTCCCGACAGTGCATTGGTCTGCAGCTTCACAGATTCACTTGTTTGCGTTTCCAACAACTGCTTCCCCTTTCTTTAAATTGACCATCCACTGTTCCCTATCCCACAACTGGCACCCAGAGTTCTACCATATACAAATTGACAGGCGGACTTGCACGCTGGTCGAGCCAACATTGCAATTCTACTTTTCCGTGACCTACAAATAGAATTCAGAGCTTTGGTATATACAAATTGATAGATATTCAAAATTGAAACCGTTCTTAGATCATACGCTTTTCCGTATTACGGTCCACCTATCATGCCCTTTTCTGCACTGCACTTTTTTGCACTGAAAACTTTTGAGAAATACAATTTAATCATCAGGTCCTCGCATATTTAGTGGAACTATTGTCACCCCACTTTGAAGCTCATCTGTCCGCTTTCCATACTTCACCATTTGTTCAAATTTCTTTGGCGAATCATCGGTTTGGTGGGTTGAAGAAACATTCAGTTCGTAATCGTTGTTTCCTATATCTACGCCCCTTTGCAATTAGCAGTTGGAAATTATATATAAGATATTATTGCGACATATACAATCAACAATTTCCCTATTCCATACTTAGCCAGTTTGGCGAAATTCCACAAATATACAAACCGGTCACTCAACTACCCCATCATGATCTCTTTCGTTTTACACATTCTGCACTCAAAAATTCCGAAACATGAAATTTCATCGTGCAACACTCGTTTGTCATGACTATCCCTGTAACCCTTCTTTCAATCCCATCCGACCGCTCTTCAAAGCTTTCCATTCTTTCCTTTCTCTCCACCCTCTCCGTCACCTTCGCACTTGTCTATAATAAAAGNATATATATATATATATATATATATATATATATATATATATATATATACATATCTTGTTTCTAAATATGGAATTACTGGCATTTAATTCTAACAAGTCATCATGTAGAAACCATATATATTGTATTTGATGGGCGAAAGGCTCGAGGACATCTCGTATTCATGCGCATTAAACCAAAATTTGCGGGCGGATTATATTATCCCTTGCGAGTGTTCATTTCAAAATCATGAAATCTCATTCACACGGCATGCCCTTCGCACGTTCACGAAACCTCCATTCCTTAATTGCTCTTCGTCGTACCCACCATGTTCGCATTTCTAAATATGCAATAAATAAATTTTACTACTAACAGTTCATCATGCACCACCAATACAGGTTGTCATTAATCAACGAAAGGCTCGAGGAGCTTTCCCATTCAGAAGCATTTATCCAAGATTTAGCAAAAAGTTACATTATTCACTCTAACAATTCATTTAAACCATCATCTGCAGCAAAACAACCTTCTCATAAACCTATGGCATCAGCTTGACAAAAGTTCTGTGGAGATACAGTGAACACCTTCGGGCGTGAGGACCAGAACTTCCACTGGTCCAGGGCATTTTCTTATTACTCAACCCCTAACGTAGAGAACCAAGTAATTTGGACCTCCGAGATTGCTCACGTAGGCTGTGTCCCTGAGGTTTTTGACTGTAAGGACCTGGTCTCTTGGTGCACCGATAAATTTATTATAGACCAAAGAAGTACTCCACTCCACAACGACTCTTTTGTTTCTTTGTCACCTCAGGTCTTCCGACAAATGTTGAAATTGCTCGAGCCAACATTGACATTCAAAGGAGAAGATTGCAAACATTTCCTAGGAAAACATAATAATGGATTGGACCTCTTGCCCCATTTTTTGGAAAGGCCGAATCTAGTTCCTGAAGATATTACAAGTATGCAAGTTAGTTCATTTTGAAATCCATTTCGGGAAATTGCCTGCCTGTTTACAAGAATAACGGGACATGAGTCCATAGGTACTGTTTCCCGCATGGCTCTTTATTTTTTGTATTTCACATTCAACGAACAAGCCCTTTTTTATTTGGGTAGGTTAATTTCCCATGAAATCTCTTCCCAATTGTCAAGCTACAAAAGGAAAAAGAAATTGTATATGTCATCCTATATAGTTTTTGCAATAGCACATTTCTGTCAATTTCCGCAACTGTCTCTGTCCAAAAAAGTCAACTGCAAATTCCACGTAGTAACGTTCTGGTACCATGCCTTGTGGAAGCACAAGGCTTCCCACTGTTTTTATGAGGTTTTTAATGGCTTCTTGTTTGTTTTCAAAGTTTTGTTTTTCAGAGAAAATGCTCCCCGCATATCTGAACATGCAACTAGTTTTTTGCACAATAAGGGGACACTCCAACATTTGGATAATTACACTGTCATAAGAATTTTTGGCTCCACAGAACAACCTGCTCTCCTTCCATTTCACGTTACAGACATAAATTTTATTGCAGAAGTAACACGTCAATACATCTACTGGTTCCATCTGTTCCAAAGGAAGAAAAAAAAATAGTTCATTCCTCTGCCTTGGAAAATAGGGGAGTTCATCTTGAAAAACATCAACAAAATTGATGATTTCGCAACACATTTTAGCATCTCCAGCCTTGGATATGCTGAAGACATAAGAGGATTCAACCCCTATGATATTTTTAGAGAACATTTACAACCACTTGGCCTCGACGATTGTTTTTTAATTAAACACCTGCCCAAAAACAAAGACATTGACGGTCCTGCCTCTGATACCGACGACATAGAGACAGTGCAAAGGTGCACTAAATTGTACACGCAACAGGGGAAAGGCTCCAGTGACAAGAGTGTTCAATCCGCAAATACCACTCCAAAAAGTATGACATCCCATAGCATCACTCCAACGACCCATCACACCAACAAAGAAACCCAGAGTTCTTCAAATGGAGGAGGAGATAACGACCCTCCTCACTCTAAAATTGATAGTTCTTACAAGCTTCCAGTAGAGAAGAAGAGGAAAAAAATGTGGGTAAGAAGGAAGAGTTTGAAATTCAGAGTCAAAACATGGAAGTTGACACTGATCTGGATGCCATGTTCCCCTTCCTTGATCATCTCCAATATGGCATCCACCATAGCCATCCAATGGACATATCCATTACCCAAAATTTTGATGACGATGAATCCTTTGTGTTCCAAAGTGTTGTTTTTGATAGACGGAATAAAAGATTGATATTTGAGGAAAAAAATGTTAAAAATATCAAAGGAAAATCTCGTTCAGAGGTTGAAGTTGCCAACATGCGGTTGTCCCAAATCTATCAACTTCACACTGCGACTGGAGAAGCACTTCATGATTCCATTAGATGCATCGAGACCCAGAATGCCAAACTGAAGGACCAAGTCAAGGAATTGGAAGACTCTTTCATTCCTATGCCATTTCTTGTCGATCCTTTGTCAATAGCCATGCCTGGAAGCCCTGCACCCAATGTAAAAGCATCCTCCACCCTGCTCACATCCTGTAAAGGATATGTGGAGAACAATATCAAAAAATGAATGGAACTGGTTACCCAGGCATGGAAAAGATCACAAACCATTTCTTCCCTTGGAACTAGGGCACATATCTTGCTTGATCTTTTGCAAGCCGAATTAAAAGATGACAAAAATTTCTTTTTAAAAACGGTCATCCCTTTTGGCAAGATTGTCAACAATATGATAGAAACAAAAAGAAGAGAAGAAGATCTTCCATCCAAAAGCCGGATTGGCCAATTGAATGCATGTTGGAAACAAAAAGTAAAGAACCTGTGTCTCATTGTTCAGTCATGTGAACAAGCCATAACGAAGAAAGATAAATTATTCACAAAGTTGTCAAATATAGACTTAGCAGCGAAAACCAACGACTTCCAAGACCCCCTCTTAATCGCAAATTCCTTTCCCTTAACCAGACAAGAGTTCGATAAATAGGTTGCTATGTTTAATACCTTGTCTCTCGAAAAGTTTTACAACATCCTTCAATTTGATCAATCTCATGTCCATGACTGGCTAGTCAAATACGCAGTACAGAATGAGGAAATTCATCAAGCTCTGTCTAATCTTTCTATGGACTTCCAGGAATTAGAAAATGAAGTTTTCAACATCAAAATTTGGAATGAGATCAACGTTGCCCCAATGAGAAGATACATTGAAGAATGGGTCAAAAGACAATTGAAACAGGCCACCAACGAAAGACAACAGGCAGTTCCCAGCATTCCAACAACTGTGGAGAACATCCTTGAAACCACAATCGTCCCTGAAATCAATGAAACAACAGCCGCAAGAAAATAGCCAAGTCACTAATATGTACCCTCACTATAAGTTTATTCATCACATCTTTCTTTGTTTCTCAGCCCGATTATTCGACTTTCTTAAATACAGATATATAGGCAAACACTTATACCTTTCCATTTATTTTGTTTTGCAGCTATTGCACTCTATCTTCTTTCCACAATCCTGTTTCGTGTACATATTTCTCTAATGGTTCACGGGAGCCCCAATCCCAATCTACGTGACAAACGCATTGAAATTCCGGTTTATATGTAACCGACTTTATTTTTTTGGTATATTTCAAAATTTGCAGTAGTATGTAACAAACTTTCATTTTTTCACATACTTGAAAAAAAAATGCATTTAAATTTTTATATGTTGTAAACTCTATTCTTGCCTTTCCTCATTCTGTATAATAAATGCATTTGTTTTTTAATATGTTAGACTTTTATTCCTATCCTTCAACAGTCTGTATGGAAAATGCATCTACTCTTTTACATGTTACACACTTTTCTTTTTTATATATATTTCAAAATAAATGACGTTCAACAATGCAAGCGTCATTTACATATACCCCATATTCACAAATGCATTTAAATTTTTATATTACTTATCTCCTATTAATTTTATGTCATCATATATTTTTATCTTTCACCAATCCATATGGAAAATGCATTTAAATTTCCAAATTTAATCTTCCATTGTCAACAAATTTTTTACTTTGTTATATACTTTCAAAAAAATTAGGTTTGCTATATACTTTCAAAAATTAGATGTTGTTGTGCCTACTGACCGTCATTTACTTTTTCCCTTTCTTCCGTGATATACAATTTGCACAACATTTCCCTGATATACATTTTTCACCAAACACTTCATTTCATTTACAATTCGACCCCATTTTCCACAATTTGCTTTCTAACCTGCACAACCATCATTTACTTTTTCCCTATCTTCCGTGATATACAATTTTCACAACATTTCCCTGATATATATTTTTCACCAAAGACTTTGTTTCATTTACAATTCGACCCCATTTTCCACAATTTGCTTTCTAACCTCCTTGGCAGGGACTGCGCTGCCACATAGCCTTGTTTTCTTTAAATTTCAATTTCCTATTGTCTTAATGGTGTAATTGGTTGTCCACTAAAAAAATTAATTTATTTTAATAATATGTTTTTTATAACAACATTGTTTCCTTGTATTTAAATGTTGCATTCATGGCATTGTTACACTGTTGCTATACAAGATTTATAATTCCACAAAATACATAGTATGGTACATATGATCATGCTATGTTCACCCAACACACATCGATGATCGATTCATAAGATGTACCTATTGGTTCGAGCTATATCTTGCCAGCAAGGCCAAGAAACTAAGGGAGGGGCCACAAGACTTAA
>ML776702.1:1355847-1366204 GCA_009831015.1 Picea engelmannii
TATATATATATATATATATATATATATATATATATATATATATATATATGGAGGAGATATTGAATGCACTCGTTAAATCATAATCTCAATGATGAACATCACCAACCACAGTTCTAAATTAATATTATATATAAATTTATTAAATTATGTTAAATAATTAATAAAATTTGTTTTCATATATAGGAAATGAATATTACAATATTATATTTTTGAATTAATATTATTGAATATAAATAAATTAATATTAATGTATATAAAATTAAATTATCATAAAAAATTAGTCAAATTAATTTTTAAATATCTAACCAAAAATAACAAATATGATTAATTTATCACACAATTAATTTATAAAATTATAATTTTAATAATATATTAACATAAATAGTACATCTATCATTAATTATTAAATCCTAATTTTAATTGTGTATCCATTTAAATAGCATATGCACATTAATATTTAAAAGGAAATAACTATAATTTAAATTATTATAAGAAAATCAATGAAGTTAGTTTTTAACAATTAATGTTTACAATGTTTATTAAAAAAACAAGTGTTGCATGGCAACGTAGTCTTGTCAACTTGGAATGGGAGTGGTATCCATGGAAAATTTAGTATTCTGGAATTAGTTTTATTTGAAATTTATCAAAAATTATTAATGTTTGGTACATCAACGAAGGTTTCTTGTATCTAAGTTTGATAGTACAGTAAAGATTTAAAAGGAGTGTGGGCAAAAAAAATGTTTGTACAATAGTAATACATTTAAAAGGTCCTTGGACACAAAAAATTTAGCATACAATAGAATAGTAGTAACGTGTGTTACATAGGTTCGTGGACAATAACACAAAAAAATTAACATTCCCGAATTAGTTTTCTTTAAAACAAGGCCTCTTAGACACAAAAGAAATTAAAATTTATCAAATTATAGGTTCCTAGACACCATAAATTATACATACGAAATATGTACTTTTATAAAGTACATATTTACTCTTATAGATATCAAATATGTACTTTTACAAAGCATGGGCATGAGATTTTATATACAATGCACAGAGTGCTCATTCCATACTTAGGCACTTTTTGGATCGCGGGTTCTCGGGATGGCGGGCTCAAAAATTGGGCTCTGTTGTTTCGTGCCCTACAAATAGCACCCAGAGTTCCGCGATATACAAATTGATAAGAAGACTTGTAGACTATTTGAATTTTAAGGATCTCGTGTTGATGTAATAGCACAATTGGACTTGGGCCTTGAAATTGCAGTGTGGATGTGGCAAGCAGTATGAAGGACATGTGGTAAGGATGCAATAAATGACATACTCTCGATATGTGTGAGTAGAAAAAAAGTATTGAACAAAATTTTATGACATTTATATAAAAAAATAAAAAAGTGTGTTACATATTCCTAGAAATTTAATATATATATATATGTGTGTGTGTGTGTGTGTGTGTGTGTGTGTGTGTGTGTGTGTGTCAAATACGATATCTCAAATTTGAATGAGTGATTTATCTCAAATTTAATTTTGAAAATGACCAAGCAGAAAAATATATGCATCAGAAAAAAGAGAATTGAAATAAAATAAACAAAATATCTTGACATTCATCATAGCTGAAGATGAAAATCTAGGAGCACATAAATATATAAGGAGACAAAAGAATAGTTTTATTTTGAATATATGAAAAAAGAATAGTTTGCTACATATTCCTAGAAATTTAAATGTGTTTGTCATATAGACTGGGATTGGGGCCCCTGCATACTATTAGAGAAATATGTACAAGAAATAGGACCGTGGAAAGAATAAGTGGGAAATGGTAGAGTGTAATACCTGAAAAGTAGAAATGGGAAGAAATCATTCTTTGGCTATCGATTTATATTCAGAAAAGGGGAATAACTGGATTGATAAATAAAGGACTATAAGTGTAGACTTACAATGATGATACATATAAGTATTTTTGGTATTTGCTTGCTGGTGCCTTTTCCTGTTGGTTTTTGTCTCCGACCCACTTGAATAAATGGATTGATAAACAAAGTATTTATAGCGATGTTCCGTATAAGTATTTTTTTTATTTTCTTGCTGATGCCTTTTCCTGTTGGATTTTGTTGACGACTCGCTTGAATTTCTCTTCAATGTAGCTTCTTGAGGGGGCGACGTTGATGTCATTCCGAATTTTAATGATGAAAAGTTCATTTTCTAATTTTCTTAGATCAATAGAAATATTACATAGATCCTGATGAATGTCTCCATTTTGTACTGAATAGCAGACTAGCCAGTTGTCCACGTGTTCTTCATGATATTCAAGAATCCTGTAAAAACTTTCTAAAGACAACGCCTTAAAATTATCAAATTGTTTATCGAAAGCTTGCTTGGTTAACGCCAACGAGTTGACAATTAAGCTAGGGTCATGGAAGTCATTGGTCCTTCCGGCTAAGTCTATTTTGGTGAGCGTTGTGAATAATGTTTATTTCTTTGATATTTCTTTTTCACATGATTGGATGATGAGATACACGTTCTTCACCTTCTCTTTCCAACATGCTTCTAATTGAGTGAGTAGTTTCTTGGATGGGAGCTCATGTTGTCTTCTTGTCATGTTTTTCATGTTGTTGACATGAAAGGAAAAAGGGGTGATCGTGTGAAAATAGAAAGTTTCTTCATTTTTTAAATCCGTTTGCAGAAGTTCGAGCAAGTTATGTTCCCTACTTCGTAGGGATTCCATATTTTGTGATGTTTCCCAAGTCTTAGTAATCAGTTCCATTATTTTGTTGATATTTTTCTCCACATATCCTCTACACGATGCGAGGAAGGTGGAGGATCCTTTTAGCTTTGTTGCAGGAGTGCAGGGAGTTGCAGGCATGGCTATTGTGTAGAGACCTAATTTAATTAAATCCAAAAATTCATACAATTAAACATAAAATTTCAAACATAGAATTTCAATTTCAAACATAGAATTTCTTTCAGTGCGTAAATAATTCATTTATCTTCATATAAGCATATAATATTCAACATAATTTAAAATTTATCTACAACATAATAATAACTCAGCAAATTCATAAATAAAATACCTCCTTCTGATGCTAATTCCTGCTGATATGGTTGTCCTTTCCCTATTGCCTTGCCTAGCCCGAGGCACTAACCAAACTCTGCCCAAACCGACTAACCTCCCAGCCATCTAGGAGCATCATGTCCGGGTCCCTAGCTCCAGGATACCGAAAGGAATCCTGGCTCTCGTGCCCAAAACCCCCAGCAACCCAGTGCCCCCTGCAATGGTTCACCAAAAACCCCCAAAACCAAACTCCTCCAACCAAACAATATGCCATAAAACTATATGCCACATAAATACATGCCACAAAAAATACATTGCTCCTCCCAAAATGCTTCCTTCCCCCAAAATAATCACCCCCCCTTCATCGAATCTCCTCCCCCTCATTAATTTCCTTATCTCCTCCTTTATTACCCTATTCCCTTCTTTATTATCTTATCCCCTCCTTTAGTATCTTATCCTTAATTTAATGCTTCATTTCCCCCCTACATACATAAAGTATTTAATTAATAAATTAAAATTATTAATCCCCTTTAATTCATTACACAACCTTTAATGAGTCAATTGATTAATAAATAAGTATTTAATTAATATTATTAATACTAATCATTGTTTAACTAAAACGATATTAGGACAATTAATTATCTAATTAATTTTACTTAATAATCTCTATGCATCTGTTTAACCAGGGTTGTTACATACACCCACCCTTCAAGAAAGTTCGTCCCGAAGTTAAGGTATCTCATGGTATAAAGGAAAAGAAACATGGTTCACACATTCATAACAATTAACCGACACTATTAGTAAATAAGTCAAGAAAAATCATACATACTAGTGTATATGTACAAGAAATGCATGTGTAGCTAATACATACAAGTCCTGTGCATGTACTAATAATCAATAACTATCATCCTTTAGTAATTTATGTATGCATCCAATCCAATCAACAAGACTAGTCTTTTATAAAAGACAATAAACCAATCAAATGTTTGCGAAATATTTTAATTACAATTATCCTAGTTCAACAATTTTATTTAGACAACTGTGGTTTAGTTACATAATTATGAATATTCATATATACACATTTTCTTTTTAGAAGGGAAAAACAATAATTTCCACCATAAGACAAATCTCCATACTTTCTCAACTATTTATACTCATCCTTCCTCCCTAACTTACTTCCATCTTCATTCCTATCCTTCCTCTGCTGGACTATCTTGGAGCGTCAACTATATTGACCTAACTCCAAATAGAACCCATAAGCGAAAGTGTCACTATCTTGACCAAGATTCCCCAGTAGGCAACTGACAGTCATCATCACACGTCTTGGGGAGCGTGAGCTAACACCATCCTCCCATGACTTCAGGTTTCAGAGGATACACGGTGGGAAATGCCTCCACCCCTCCTAATCATAACTAGGGTCCACACCCTACAATGGAACATACAGTGGCACCGTGTTGCTGTGAGTTTTGTCATCGTTTATTCGGTTTTGCGCAGTCTCATCACCTGAAATACTACATTGGTCCACATATCATAGCAATGCATCCAAACCAATATAATTTCACATACAAATATTTGTACCATAATGTTTCTCGGCTAGTGGTCATAAAATCCACTTTCATTATCATTATCCCTTGGCTATTTCATAGCCCATAACCTGCAGATTAGTCTGTAACACAAACTCATACATTTCTATGTATTATGATCATGTAATTGCATACAATCATCATTTCAATTTGGTATCCATGTACCAACAACTTAACATCAAAGTTTTCAAGTTAGAAATAGATCTCATAATATCCCATTATTCAATTTCGACACCCATTCATAAAATTATCATTTACCAAATAGATTGCATCATATCCAACATCATTCTAATAGCATTTAATCATTCATAAAATTTTCATTCTCACAATATGTCGCATCATATACATCATCACCAATAACATTTAAACATTCATAAAATTTACATTCACACAGTAGATCGCATTATATCCATCATCATCAATAACATTTAAACATTCATAAAGGTTCATACATCTTAAAAGTTTAAGTGTATCATCTAATAGTTTCACTGTGAGTAGAAAATAAAAGTGTAGGCCTCAGGTAATCCTCCCTGTCTAAGTCAAAAGGTGGTGTTACATACACCCAACCTTCGAGAAACATAGTCTCGAGGTGGTCAAAAAAGTGAGGGATAGTCTCATCGTAGTGTCTCGGCGTCTTCCTAAGTAGCAGATCCTGGACTATACTTGTCCCATTGGACCTTAACTTGGTCTACTAGACGGTTCCTGAGCTATCAGACTCTACAGTCCAATATGCGTAACGGTTCTACCGTGAGGGTTCCCACGTCCGATACCTACAATTCCTTCCAATTTAGTTTATGTGATTCATTAGCAACATAATGACGTAAAACAGATACATGAAAAACATTATGAGTTTTATGCAAGTGGGGTGGTAGTACGAAACGATAGGAAACGGGTCCAATTTTCTCTTGGATTCTGAATGGTCCTATAAATCGAGGTGACAACTTTGTCCCCTTCCCGAACCGTATGGTACTCTTATTAGGCCTGATACGAATGAAAACCTAGTCTCCCACTTCATAACTTCAGTCGGTCTTGTGTGCATCCACATAAATTTTCTGCCTATCCTATGCTTCCTTTGGTCTCTGCCTAATCTGAATCACCTGTACCTCCATCTCTTGAATCAATTTTGGCCCAACTATTACTCAGTCTTCTAGTCTATCCCAACTCAACGATGTTTTGCATGGTCTTCCATACAGAGCTTCATAGGGTGGCATTCCGATGGAGCTATGAAAACTATTATTGTAGGAAAACTCTACGAAAGGTAGGTACTTCTCCCAATGGGTTTGATTATCCATGACATACATCCTAAGAATATATTCCATGACTTGATTTACTCTCTCAATTTGCCTGTCTAATTCAAGATGATAAGTTGTGCTTGAGTTCAACTGAGTCCCCAATGCTGAATACAAACTTGTCCAAAACCTAGAAGTGAATCTGGAGTCCCTATCTGAAATGATCTTCTTAGGTATCCCATGAAAAAGGATAACCTCGTTTACAAACACACGTACCACATTAGTGACATCATAAGTGTCTCTAACCAGAATAAAATGAGCACTCTTGTTCAACTTATCAACTATCACAAGAATGGCATTATGTCTATGAGATGTGAGCGGCAACACCACAAAAAAATCCATAGAGATGACTTCCCACTTGGACATAGGAACATCATGTGGTTGTAGGAGGCCTGCCGGGTGATGGTGGTCGGCTTTCACTTGTTGACACTCTAGGCACTTGGCGATGAAATGGACTACATCGTTCTTCATGCCTAGCCAGAAGAAAAGCTTCCTCATGTCTGCGTACATCTTCTTCACACCCGGATGCACACAATAAAGTGCTCTATGGGCTTCCTTCAGTATGATGCTTCGAATATCCCCATCTTCAGGGATGTACATCCATCTTCGATATCTTAATAGTCCATCTTCTTCCAAACTATATACTTCATACTTTGGGTCTAACTACCTCGCACTCTGGAGGTTTGAAGTAACCTTTAAATACCAACTGTCTTCTTGGAGTTGCGTCAACACATGTTCTCTCAAATTGACTTTTAAGGGTATCAAGGAGAAGACGCGTGGTCTCCTGCTCAAGGAATCTGTGACCACATTTTTCTTTCCTTTGATGTGTGAAATACCAAAATCGTACTCACTCATAAACTCACTCCATCACATTTGCATGGAATTTAGATCCCTTTGAGTGAAGAGATGTTTTAGACTTTGATGGTCCGTTTTGATCTCAAAGTTTTGCCCCACAAGATAGTGCCTCCAAAGTTTCAGAGCTAGCATTACAACTGCCAACTCTAAATCATGAGTCACATATAGCTCTTCATGTTTCTTCAACTTCCTTGACGCATAAGCTATCACTCTTCCATCTTGCATTAGCACGGCCCCCAACCCTTGCTTCGAGGCATCCGTGCAGACTATGAAGTCTTTTTCCATATATGACACTCGTAGAATTGGCGCACTATTTAGTAACCTCTTAAGCTCAATGAATGCACTATCACATTCTTCTGTCCATTCATACTTGACCCCCTTGCACTGCAAAGTGGTGATGGGTTTCGCTATTTTGGAGAATCCTTCCACAAATCTCCGATAATAACCTGCTAGCCCCATGAAGCTTCTCACCTTATGGGCATTTTTCGGTACTGGCCACTCCATAATGGCCTTTACCTTTTCTGGGTCCACAGATATTCCTTCACCAGAAATGATATGACCTAAATAGTGAATCTCTTTCTAGAAGAAGGAACACTTCAATAACTTCCCATACAATTTGTTCTCTCTAAGGCAGGACAACACTACTCGTAAGTGTTCCTCATGTTCTCTTTCGTTCTTGGAATAGATGAGGATGTCATCTAGAAAGACTTGTACAAAACGATCTAAGTACTTCCGGAATATGCCGTTCATGAGGCTCATGAATACTGTTGGCGCATTGGTCAATCCAAAAGGTACCACGACAAACTCATAATGTCCAAATCAAGTTTGAAAGGAATTTTTTGGGATATCGCCTTTCTTAATCCTTAATTGGTGATACCCTGATCGCAAATCAATCTTTGAGAATACCGCTTCTCCTTTCATATGATCGAAGAGGCCATCTATTCGTGGCATTGGGTACCTATTTTTCATTGTAGCACGATTCAAGTCCCTGTAGTCTATACAAAGTTATAAGGATCCATCCTTCTTCTTTACAAAAATTACCGGTGCAACCCAGGGTGAAACATTGGGCCTTATTAGCCCCAAGTCCAGTAACGCTTTTAACTACATTTGCAATTCACAAAGTTCCAGCGCTGTCATCCGATACAGAGTCTTGGAAATTGGTTCTACGCAAGGTTTTAGCTCAATAGTAAAATCAAGCTCCCTCTCAGAAGGTAACCCTCGTAACTCGTTCGGAAAAATGTCCTTAAATTCTGACAATACCAGGTACTAATCTAATGAAGGTCCCTTCCTTTCACTCACTGCTTCCACTACATATAGTCGACACCCTTGCCTCAAGCATTGCTTAACCTTCATAGTTGATATAAAGCATAATGACACCTTTCTCTGTACACCCTAGATCTCTACTGGCCTTCCTTTGTCGTCTATAGAGAGCACCCTTTTTGCAAAACAATTTACCAAAGCTCGATGAGCTGCTAACCAAGACATTCCAATGATTAGGTCGTACGCCCTGAGAGCAATGACGTATACCATCAACCTGGTAGTACACACTCCCAGGTCTACTATAAAATTATCGACGCTAGGTCCTACCACTTGTTTTTCCCCCGAAGCCATCTCGACTTGTTTAAATTCATCATGCTCGTAGGCTACCAACCCACTCTTTTCTAATGCTGAAGGTGAAATGAAACTATCTGTAGCACCGGAATCAAATAAAATATTTACATTGATATGATTTAGCGTACCTGATGATTCCACTACTGTAGATTGATGTTCAACCTGGCGATTATTAACCGCTACGTAAATCTGGTGGCTGCTACTTGCTCTTCCCATCGGGGTCTTTCCTTCTCTATGCACGAATCTTGATTGCAACTCTGGGCAGTCACACTGGTAATGGGGTCCTCCACACCCCCAACAGGTAACACGGGATTGAACTTGTGTACTATCATGTGACTGTCTCTGAAATGAGTTCCTTCCCCTGGAACCCCTTCCCCTGCTAGTTGTTCCCTTAGATGGCCGTGGACCTGCCTGCGTCGTTGGTGATGAACGAGACACTGCACTTGCTGCCATTAAAATCCCTGCTGCTATTGTCCTTGGTGAGATTCTATTACCATATGGAGGTGGCCTTGAGCCCCCTCCCATGGGATATGTCCTAGGGGCCTTCCCCATGAACCCAGGATGATGCGGAAAGGTCAGTCTCGTACCTCTGGTTAAGTTCATGTGTTCCTCTGCATAACGCACATTTTCCACAGCTTCCGCTACCGAAGACAATTTCCACATCCACACCATAGCTCTTATCTTAGGGTTCAATCCATAAACGAAGCGCTCTGTCTGTCGTTGGTCATTATCCATATACGAAACATATTTGACCAATTGCATAAATCTGATCTCATATTCTTCTACGGTTCTATTTCCCTGTACTAAGGCATGAAACACCCCTACCTATTGTTCCTCATAGTAAGCTGGCATATATTTCCTTCGGAACCTCTCCTTGAAAAGTTCCCAAGATACTGTGTCCGGGGTAAGATGTAGTTGTCTTTCCAGGTTGCCCCACCAATTCAAGGTGATGTCTCTTAACTGAAAAATCGCTATCTTTGCCTTTGAGTTGGAATCATAGTCCCTTAAGGAAAAACACCTTGTCATGCCTTCCAACCATGCTTCTGCGTGTTCACTGGTGTGACCCCCGGCAAACTCCGAAAGTTTGATCTTTTGCAATTCTTGAGTGATGTCTTCGGGTGGAGGTCCTCCCCCTGAATCCCTTGACTCTTATGGATTACCCATTCTAGATGGTGGGGGTTCCACTTTAGTTCCTGCTTGTTTTCGCCCCTTTAAAGTCTCATTTATGGCCTCCAACAAGCACACTATGAGAGCTAGTTCGGGCGATGGTGGCGGCGGCGATGGTGGTGTTGGCGGTACCTGCGACGATGCTCCTCTGCCTCGATTCCCTCGAGTCCTAACCATCCTGTATTGTTTAACCTGCATGAACCAAAGTTGTCAGGGTGAGTTCAAGGACGTTTTCAAATTTGTGCAACTTAAACTAGAAAACAGGGTGAGGCATAAGTTTTTCTTTACTTGTCTATAAACAGACATTACTCTCTTTAGGGGATTATCTAGGTTAGGGTTAAAGCGTCTAATCTTGATTTATTCGCCTAGAAAACTACCGATTCCCTCGCCCGGTAGCTACGCTAGCTTGCACCATACTCGTCGATTCTCTAACTTACCTGCCTAGCACGCAAGAAGCCCCCTCCCGCTTATCTTGTTCTAAGTCCTTAAACTTTGCGTCTACAACTAATTGAGGTGACTTCCAACCTAATGTTGATTAATTATTAACAAATAATAATCTAGACTAAACTTAATCAACAAATCCTAAGTTTCAGTGGCCTTAATCAACGCATTTAGTAAATCCAGTAAATTAATATTATTATTAGTATTAATTAATTAACCATTAATTTAATTTATCCTTCTAATTAATTTAATTAATTTTTCTCCAAGGCACATACATGGCGCGTTGGTGTTTGGTTGTTTCTTAAGGCTTAGGCGGTGGGTGGTCGTGGGTTCAAAACCCATAGACCCCATATCACCCCCCCCCCTTTTTTTTT
>ML776702.1:1366227-1388836 GCA_009831015.1 Picea engelmannii
TATATTCTATTTAAATTAATTAATTTAAATTTTAAATCCCTTATTTAAAATAAAACCTAATTTATTTAATTTACCTACTATTGGAATTTTTTATTATATATATATATAATAATAATAATAATAATAATAATAATAAAATAACAATAAACTAAAATAATAATAATAAAATAAAATAAGACAATTACATTATAATTAAAATAAAAAATAAATACCCCCGGATGGGGTGTCAGCCGGAACATCGTGGCAAATGATCAGTGAAGGCACGAGGCGACGTGGTGGGAGGCCACGTGAAGAACCTGTGCCGTAAGTCCTCGCCCTTATGCGTTTTAAATGTGGGTTAATGCAGAAGCAGGGGAGCATTTACCCCGACGTCCTTTCCCTCTGCTGTATATTGACATGAACTTCACCATGGAGGCATTTCATTCTCACTCGAAGCTCGCAGGGTTCCTCTCTGTGTGGCTCGGGCTTAGTCCTCTTCCTCCTTCCACGCGAGAGCATTCCCTCCTCGTTCTCCATTCCCAGGCGCTCATCCTACCCCCTGATAATTGCACATGGCCTCCAATGACGCGGCTGAGAGGACGTCCAAGGCGTGGCTCTCCTTGGAAGCCTCGAAGGCCCCCGACTACCCCCTTGGATTCGACCTCGGATGGCTCTTCTCATAGCCATCGCTCTGAATTCACCCTCCCCTCTCCGCGGGCACCAAAATTGGGTTCCATGGCGATAATAACCCGCTCTCCCACCGCACTCCTCCGACTCCTCCATGACCCCCATGTCGGTCCGTCCAGCCCTGTCCCTTTCACTCATCCTTCAAGCAACCTGCAGGAGGACCCCCCAACAGCGCCAGAACCTCAGGATTCCTATAACAGGGAGCAATTTAGGGACAACCTTTCGATTCTGCACACTCTGGTATTCGAACTGAGGCAGGACGTGGCAGACTTTCACTTCCGCCTGCAAACTACGGAAGCCAAGCTGACAAGATTCCTTCAGATTATTACGTCCATGCACTCATCACTGTTTCCTGACCCTGCAGAAGATGGCAAAGAGGAAGGTCAGCCGCGTAGGCCGACTCCAGCAAGCATGAGCCAACAGATGAAGGCGAACGAGGGTGACGCCGAGGACAAGGAACGTGGCGGGGAGACGGGCATTCAGTGGTACACCGGACCAACTCTCAACGAGGAAGAGCCATGGCCTGGAGACCTCTCGCCAGGTGTCTGATTATCTAGAGTTATACTTGTCTAGTTTTCTTAGACTTTTGTTAGAAGCAGATAGACAATGAGCCTCTCTCTTTTTGTTTCAAACTTGGTCTATTTAGAATAATGGTTTAGTAAGGCTGGCTGGACTGGTTTCCCCATAGCTGGGGAAGTCCAGTAATTACAGCCTGCATAATTTGTACTCAGTTTCTCCTGCCACAGTTTATGGCAGCTCCTAATATACAAATATGATTACTTAAAAAAATAAAAAAATAAATAAATAAATAAAGAGAAATTAAAATAATAAATGAATAAAAATAATAAAAATCTAGAGTCGGGCAGTGGGTCCTCGCATGAGGCCCACATGCCCCCCTCCTCCCCAACACTCATCCCATAACCCTAAAACCCTACATGCCTCCAGACAAACCCTAAACTCCTCAACCCTTCACTCCCTCACTCCTGCCTCTTCGTTTTGCTCTCTCCCTATGCTCTTGGCACTGGTGCTGGTGTATGGCGGGGACGCTTGGGCATTTTAGTGCAAGATAAAATTCCTCTTGCATGCTCCTCTCTTGGTCGTGGCTTGTTCAACTCGGTGTTTGTGAATTTGGGGAGGTCTGGGGTTCGAACCCCACAGACTCAATAAAATTTGGCATAGGTTGTCCAACTGACGTGCACGTGCTATACTTGGTGCTTGCCTAGAATTCCAGAGGCGTGAGCAATGAAAAAAAAATGCTCTTGTGAGCTCATCCTCCATCGATGGTTTCACGCTGGTATTTCACTGGATTGTGATGTGTTGTGTGCTAGTGTAGGTGCACTAGCTGTTAGGCTACGCGATAGGTACTCGGCTGCTGTTTTTTTTTGTTTTAATACTAAAAATAAAATTGTTTCTTGTGTGAAGCACAAGGGATTTCTTCCTCGTGGGTTCCTGTGACTTTGTGTCAGTGTTTGGGTGTTGGTTTGTTGGGTTCTCGCTAGTGTGTTGGACGACTTTGACTTGGCTTGCGGTACTCCACGCACGGGTTGTTTGTGGCCGGTTCCTACGCATGCACAATGAGCATGCAGTGCATGATTATACATGACTCTCCCATTGGCACCTTATGTGGGCATTCTTCTTGGCACTTGGACTGGTTTATAGCGGTGGCGCTTGGGCGTTTAGATTTGTGTATGGAAGTGGCGCTTGTGCGCTAGGTTTTGACTTATGTGCAAACCCACAATTTTACGTGCAGGTGTTGGCTCGGGTACTAGAAGCTTTAAGTGGAGTTTGGAATGTCCATGGACAGTCTCTTAACCCTAAAAAAAAACTGTAAGTAATCAGAGAAGCCAAAGAAAGTGGAGTTTGGAATGTCCATTTTGAATGGTCAGTCTCTTAACCCTAAAATTATGATATTCTTTTTTTTTATTTATTTCATTGACCAACACTTCTGTGAACTATTCTGATCCTTTAGTCTCCATTAATTATCTTTTGTCATTTTCTAAACAGTGAAAGAAATAAACACCAGCACAGTTATGAAGTCTTTATTTAGTCTATGTTACAGATATCTTAAATTGAGTTGTTCATATTTAATAGGGCGTTTACATTAAAGACAAACCATGCATATCATAACATTGATTGTTTATTTATATTGTTGCTATTATAAAAGTGTTGTTGCTGCTATTGTAAAAGTGTTGTTGTTACTATTATTTATATTGCTGCTATTGTTTATTTATATAGATCTGAAACATTTTCCTACAAGTGTTGTTGATTGTTTCAGATCTCAAGCCCTTCTGTAAGTTATTATAAAAGACTACTAATATAGGACATTGTTTAAAAGACTTCCTTTATAGGACAACCTATAAGAAGAATTATTTTAAATATTTGTTTGGTAGCCATTGTACCTATTGAATAGTGAAATTTCCATACTTATTCTCAAAGTTTAAATTTTCTATTGTTAGCAAGTTTTTTCGAAGGGGAAAATTAATAGAATAGGTGCCTTTTGATTCGTGTGTCTGATATTTATTTTTGGGTATTGCTTGCAGGTTAGGTGGGGTTGGAGCTGGAGCTGGAGCTTGGCCCGCAGGCCCAGATTTCAAACTAAGGCTCCGATACCATGTGTAGGGACCAATTTAATTAAATCCAAAAATTCATACAATTAAACATAAAATTTCAAACATAGAATTTCAATTTCAAACATAGAATTTCTTTCAGTGCATAAATAATTCATTTAGCTTCATATAAGAATATAATATTCAGCAGAATTTAAAATTTATCTACAACATGAAAATAACTCAACAAATTCATAAATAAAATACCTCCTTCTGATGCTAATTCCCGCTGATATGGTTGTCCTTTCCCTGTTGCCTTGCCCATCCTGATGCACTGACCAAACTCTTCCCAAACCGACTAACCTCCCAGCCAGCTAGGAGCAGCCTGTCCAGCTCCCTAGCTCTAGGATACCGAAAGGAATCTTGGCACTCGTGCCCAAAACCCCCAGCAACCTGGTGCACCCTGCAATGGTTCACCAAAAACCCCCAAAACCAAACTCCTCCAACCAGACAATATGCCACAGAACTATATGCCACAGAAATACATGCCACAAAAAATACAGTGCTCCTCCCAAAATGCTTCCTTCCCCCAAAATAATGATCCCCCCTTCACCAACTCTCCTCCCCCTCATTAATTTCCTTATCTCCTCCTTTATTACCTTATCCCCTTCTTTATTATCTTATCCCCTCCTTTAGTATCTTATCCTTAATTTAATGCTTCATTTCCCCCCTGCATACGTAAAGTATTTAATTAAATAAATTAAAATTATTAAGCCCCTTTAATTCATTACACAACCTTTAATGAGTCAATTGATTAATAAATAAGTAATTAATTAATATTATTAATACTAATCACTGTTTAACTAAAACCATATTAGGATAATTAATTATCTAATTATTTTTACTTAATAATCCCTATGCATCTATTTAACCAGGGTTGTTACATATTGCCAAAGGAATGCCAAGCAATAGCATTGGAAACAAATATTCCTCTAATTCCTTGATCCAGTCCTTTAGTGTGGAATTCTTGGCCTCAATGAGTCCAATGTAATCATGAAGAGAATATCTGGTTTCCATGTGAAGTTCAAAGATTTTGGACGCCTTCATATTGGCAAGGTCAAGTTCTAAACGATGTTTTATTTTCTTTTTTTTTACATTTCTTTTTTCAATAATTAATTTTTTAGATTCGCTTTCAAAAACAACACTCTTGAATACGAAGGATTCATCTTCGTAAAAAAATTCGGCATCAACTATGTCCATTGAGTAGCTATGGTGAATCGTGTCTCCCAGCTGATCAAGGTTCCAAAATATGCTTTCCAGCTTAACGTCAAGATCCATGTTTTCACTCTCAATTTCGGGCTCATCCACCTCCCTTACAATTCTTTCCCCTTCTTCTCCATGGGAAGCTTGTGAGAAATATCAATTTTAGGATGAACCTCATCCGTTTGAAGAACTTTGGCTTACTTTGTTACTGTGGCAAGCGGTTGGAGTGATGCTTTGTTACTGTGGTGGTTCTGGTCCTTAGGTCTGAAGATGTTCACTGTGTCTCTACAGAACTGTTGTGGAGGTGCTAATAGTAGTTTATGAAAATGTTGGTTTGCTCCAGACGCTGCTTCAAATGAACAAATGGAGGGGATAATATAACCCCCCAGAAATTTTGGTTCAATGCGTGTGAATGGAAAATCTCCTCAAGCTCTTCGCTCATTAATGGAATCTCTATGCGTGTTGTATGGTGAGCTGTTAGAAGTAAATCTTAATTATTGCATACTTAGAAGTATGAAGGTGGCTGTTACGACGAAGAACATTTAAGGATTGGAGGTTTTGTGAATGAACCAAGTTGACGGCGTGCGAATGACATTCCATGGTATTTGAAATTAACATTGGGAAGGGATAACAAAAGCATCCAAAAATATTGGTTTAGTGCACATTAATGGAAGATATTCTCAAGCCTTGCACCCATCAATGACAATTTACATAGTGCCTGCACGATGGTCTGTTAGCATTAAATGTTTAGAAACAAGACGTACAAACTTACAGATATATTAAGCTAGAAGAAAATTCTAACACAAACATTCGAACTATTGCTATCATTAATACACCTTCAAGCAATACATAAGAAAAATATATTATTAAAAAAGACTGTATACAAGAAAAAGTTTGGATATGTTGCCATATAAAAAAATGGGAATAGCGAAGCCGACAATAAGACCTCCAATCTCTTATCCAATCAGATCAGTACATATATGCTACTTTTTTATATATAAAAATATATTCTTTTAAGACATTGTTGTTGTATTGGTCCATTCCCTCCAAACAACATTCGGAGTTCGACGATATACAAATTGACAGGCTGACTTCCATACTTAGAAACTTTTTGGATCGCGGGTTCTTGGGTTAGCATGCTCAAAATCGGGCCTCTATTGCTCTCTGTCCTATAAATAGCAGGCAGAGTTCCACCATATACAAATTAACAGACGTACTCACGAACTATGAAAATGAATGATGGTCGGTTGAACTCATGATGTAGAGATATAGATGGACATGAAATATGGCACTCCGTCATCTGGGAACCTACGAGCATAGACATGGATTACCCAAGTTTTGGATGAAAGATGCACAATCGGAACACGGGGAATAAGATTTCGATAACGCATAGTAGGGAACCCGCGGGCATAAAATTGGCTAAGGAAATGAAAGCGGTCGGTCGAACTCTTGCTGCATATTTCATAATTCATGTGAAACACCAACTGTTTCGTGACCAGACTAGTATGTGTACAAAGAAGGGAAAAAAAATATGTACCTTTATAAAGTATGGGCATGAGATTTTATAGAGCATGTACGAATATCGCATTCCAAACATGGACACTTTGTGGATCGTGGGTTCTCGAGATGTCGGGCTAAAAAATAGGCCTCTATTGTTCCATGTCCTACAAATAGTACTCAGTGTTCTGCGATATACAAATTGACAGGCAGACTTGCGGGCTGACTAAGATTTTGTAGAGCATGTACACTTTTTGGATTGCAGGTTCTCGGGCTGGTGGGCTAAAAAATGAGCCTCTATTGTTCTGTTCATTACAAATAGCACCAAAAATTCCACGATATGCAAATTTACAAGCGGACTTGCAGGCTAGCTGGATCAACATTATACTTCTATTGAGTTCCGTGATATATAAATTCACATATGGACTCCAACGTTGGCGGGCTCCGAGAAAGGAGCAATACATATTAAATATGTACTTTTATAAACTATGGACATGACATTTTATAGAGTATGTATAGATCTCTTGTTCCATACTTAACCACTTTTTTGGATCGCGAACTTGCGGGTTGGTTGGCTCAACATTGCACTTCTATTTTCCCATGTCCTCCAAACAACATTCAGATTTCTGCAATATACAAATCCACAGATGGACTCCAAGACTAGCAGACTCAAGATTGAATATGTATTACACATTACATGTAATATGTATCGCATGTTATCGGGCTAGCGGGCTCTAAATTCACATACGGACTCCACGAGTGGCAAGCTCAAAATTGAATATGTATTAGACATTACATGTAATATGTAATACATATCACATGTAATATGTATAATATGAAACGGGCAAGCGGACGGTTAGGCTGGCAATATTAAAGTAACTGGAAATCTGAACATGTGTATCCGCCAGTTCTAGACGTAGAAATTTTTCGAGGAACGAGTAATCCATAGTAAATATGTACTTTTATAAAGTATGGATATAATATTTTATAGAGCATGCACGGATCCCTCATTCCATACTTAGCCACTTTTTGGATTGCAGGTTCTTGGCCTGGCGGGCTGAAAATTGGGTCTCTATTGTTTTGTGTCCTACAAATAGCACCCAGAGTTCCATGATATACAAATTGACAGGACGACATCCGGATGGTTCGCTCAACATTGCACTTGTATTGTTTTGTGTCCTCCACGTAGCACTGGGAGTTTCGTGATACAAAAATTGACAAATGGATTCCAGGACTGGCGAGTTCAAGATTACGATTTTCTACATGTGTAACATATAACATATATGTTATATAGCTAACATTATCTAAAAACATTATTTTCAAGTACTAAATTATTAATAATAAATATTGATATTGTACAATTTAATTATACAAAATTAGCAAATTATTTGCAAGCTTCGAGTCCGGGTCCAATTTTAGATCATCGAAGTTTCGGGTGCAAGATGTATACCATGCACATGGGGCATGAGAGATGGATGGCACCCACGAAGGACTCCGTGGCCATAAAAATTGGGAACTATGAAAATGAATGATGTTTGGTTGGACTTGTGATGTAGATATATAGATGGACATGAAATATGCCACTCTGACGTCTAGGAACCCGCGAGCATAGACATGGATTACCAAGTTTTGGATGCAAGATGTACACTTGGAACACGGGGAATGAGAGTTCGATAATGCGTACTGGGGAAGCCCCGGGAATAAAATTGGCTAAAGAAACGAAAGGGCTTGGTTGGACTCATAGTGCATATTCCATTATCCATGTGCAACAACAACTGTGTGGTGACCAGACCAGTATGTGTACAAACTAGGAAAAGCTAAATATGTACGTTTATAAAGTATGAACACGAGATTTTATAGAGCATGTACGGATATCACATCCCAACTTGCCCACTTTGTGGATCGCGGGTTCTCGGGTTGGTGGGCTCAAAAAATAGGTGTCTATAGTTATGTGTCCTACAAATAGAATCCAGAGTTTCGCGATATACAAATTGACAAGTGGATGTGCGGGGTGGTTGAGATTTTATAGAGAATGTACACATTTTGGATCGTGGGTTCTCGGGTTGGTGATCTAAAAAATAGGCCTCTATTGTTCCATGCTTTGCAAATAGCACCCAGAATTCCGTGATATACAAATTCAAAAGAAGACTTGCAGGCTGGTTGGCTCAACATTGTACCTCTACTGATTTACGTGATATAGAAATTGACAGACGGACTCCAAGGCTGGAGGGCTCCTAGAAATGAGAAATACATAGTAAATATGTACAAATCCCTTATTCCATACTTAGCCACATTTTTTGATTGCGGACTTGCGGGCTGTAAATTGGGCCTCTAATGTTCTGTGTCCTTTAAATAACACCCAGAGTTGCATGATATACAAATTGACAAGTGGACTTGCCAGCTGGTTGGCTCAACATTGCACTTCTATTGGATCGTGGAATTGCGGGTCGTGGGCTCTAAACTGGGCCTTGAATGTTCAGTGTCCTCCAAATAGCACCCAGAGTTGCATAGTATACAAATTGACAAGCGAACTTGCGGGCTGGATGGTTCAACACTGTACTTCTATTGCGTTCTGTGATATATAATTTGAGAGACGGACTCAAGGGATAGAAGGATCCGAGAAACAAGCAATACATACTAAATATGTACTTTTATAAAGTATGGACATGACATGTTATAGAGCATGTACAGATCCCTTATTCCATACTTAGCCACTTTTTTGGATCGCGGACTTGCAGACTGGTGGGATCTAAACTGAGCCTCTAATGTTTCGTGTCCTGGAAATAGCATCCAAAGTTGCGTGATATACAAATTGACAAGTGGACTGGATGGCTCAACATTTTACTTGTATTGTTCTGTGTCCTCCAAACAACATTCAGAGTTCCACGATATACAAATTGACAGATGGACTCTAGGACTGGTGAGCTCAACATTGTATATGTATTACACACACAAAGACAAGTGAATGTAGAAGAAGATATGGAGTGTTGAAGGAGATGCAAAAAAAAAAAAAAAAGACACAACTGCAAACCAATTCAACAAATACGGACAAAGTAAACAAAAAACTATTTAATATGGAACACAGGCAGAAAAAACACACCTTTGCATCGATTCCTCTACATCTCTGGTTAGGAGTTCTTTGCGGCATCTAGTTTTCCTGTTTGGTTCTATGAACAAAAGTACAAAACAAAAGGAATATGAACATAAGTTAACATGTAAAGAAAAAGGCAAGTACTATGTACATATACTAAAAAAAATAGAATATGATGAATAGAGTAACAAATAGTTTTTAGAAGGATGAACCTTTTTTGTTTCTTTTTCATAATGTATATTTAATAATTCAAGTACAACACCAACTGTATGGTGACCACACCAGTATGTATACAAATCAGGGAAAACTAAGAAGCTGGATTTTTTTATGTTTTTTTGCAACAAGCTATACAAATATACTTCGAAACATAGAAATATGACTTTGCAAAATGTTTGATGTATATATCATAATTCAAGTGCAATACCAATTGTATCGTGATCAGACCAATATGTGTCTAAGATAAACATATTGTATTGAGGAATGGGCACATTTGACCACAGATGGTCAATAAGTGGGTTTTGAAGATGGCTTGTGTTGTGCAAAAGAAAGCAGAGACTCTATTTGCACATGTACTTTTCCAATTCTTTTGTTCTGCCATTATTTTGTAGCATGTCAATATTGAAGTCTCCTACAAACACAATGGGTCTGTTCAGATGGAAATGGCCCAATCCATTGGAAATAACATCTACTATGTTGGAGAATATTGTATGGGGAGCATCATACAGATTCAATATCGCAATTTCTGCTTCAAGGAAAAAACATTTTGCAAGCTCCACCTAAACATTATTTTCTTCGATATATATATGCTCCAAAATTGGTACATGTTTTTTCACCAATATCATCACCCCATGTGTAATGTAACTTGATATGCAATTGTGATTTAGGAATTCTTTGTTCTGCATGCATAATGCCATGTATGTTTCCTGCAAGCACATAATATCGGATGGCATTGTATCATAGTCATTGAGTAATTCATCCATGCATGCATTTAAGCTGCGTTTGTTAAGCGAGAAAATTGATAGATATGAATTTGTCTGTATGAATTGGTAATCATAGTGCAGTTTCCATTTTGGGGTGGTCCTGAGTCGTTCCATTTCAGTATCAACTTTATGTTTGACTTTGAAGTTATCTTTTGTAAGAGGACTTATTAAATACAAGGAGTCTATGCTTCTGACATGGCACAGTACTGTGTATACAATTCCATGTATCCGAATTCCAGTAGGGTGAAATGAAACATTATCAAGTGTTAGTCCTTATGATCTATGGAGTGTACATGCACATGTAAGTTTAATCGGAAACTGTTTTCGAATTTTCAGTCGACCCGTCTTTGTTGATGTTGATACTGCTTTGATATTCACAAAATAGGTGTCCAATCTCTTCCAGTGTTTGAATTATATAGATAAGACAACTTGCTTGCTTGTCGCTTTCCTATATGAGGTTCATGGAACTTAATCCAAAGGACATCAAGTTTTTATGTTTTCGTATAGGCTTTGAGTATTCCATCTGCACCATTTACTAAGCCATCCTGTGAATCATAGTTACATGCATATATTTTAACCATCATTTCTAATCTGAGGACAATCTGCAAAGGTAAAGTGGTTGTATGTTCATGACGTGGCACCTTTCCATGGTTGTCTTCTTCCAGGTCAATTGAATTGATGATGATATCATCGCCAGGCATGAGCGATAACATGTGGATGTTATGCATTGCAACATCCTTATTTGTGTAGAACAGGTAAGAGAATGTTGGGTCTGTTGGTGCAAGCCACAAGCATCTCAAATTGATATATGTTAAGTCATCATATGTTTGGCTATTTGTCTGCATTCTATTCAGAATTGCAATGAATGTTTCATCTGTCTGACACATTGTAGTATGCAATTCAAAGAATTTAATATTGTCTCTCTGGAAGTCATGCGTCATTGTTTCCATGTTAAGTGTAGGTTGTTCAAATATCAACGAATCTTGGATGAGTTATGTCTGGTAAATATCCCCATAGAATATCATGTCAATTCTTCCAAAGTATTTTGTGTGTACATGTTTTATACTTCTTAGTCAGTTGTCAATGGAATACAAGAACCGACTTCCAATCAAAGATTCTTCATTTATAAAGACAAGTCAGAGTTCCTCATAAAGCTTAGACAAAGTATCCAACATTTCCTTGCTAAGTAGAAGAAACTCTGACTTGTTAAAAAACATTCAAAATGAAGAGTGGACTGTTGTTCCACCTGCTTTATATGCAACTTTTCCTGTGTATGCAACTATTAGGACCTTTGGTTTCATAGGATCAGAGGAATTGTTTGAATCATAGATTCATATAAGCATTTGGAATAGTTCTTTCGCTGTGAATGTCTTGCATGTTCTTGCTCCGCCTGTAAGGACTATAGTGATCGATAAAGTGTTGACTACATATTAGTTTGTCCTTTGACCAGAAATATTTTCACAATACCTGTTGTTGGAACTATGGAATTAAAAGAATATATTTTTATATATTAAAAAGTAACATATATGTACTGATCTAATTGGCTAAGAGAATGGAGGTCTTATTGCCAGCTTCGCTATTGCCAATGCAGTATATGGAAACATATCCAAACTTTTTCTATTAGACAATATGTTTTAATCATATATTTTTCCTATATATTGCTTGAAGGTCAATTAATGCTACCATTAGTTCGAATGTTTGTATTAGTGTTTTATTCTACCTAAATATATCCGTCAGTTTTGATATGTACTAAGAATATTGAAATGTTTTCATACCCAAGCTTTGTATATTTCTTGAAATTTATTGACACTTATTCCAAGATGCCTGAATACGCCTGATAGCATAAATGTTTACATGACGTGACGTTCTCCAACACCCCTGACAACTTAAATGTTTGCATACCGCGAGGTTCTTAGACAACCTGAGAGTCTTAAATGTTTATGTAAATACAGCTCTTGGAGTACATGCCATTTCAATAGCCATTGTATGTTTCATCTTTGTTCTACCATTGAAGCTACATACATTGGTTACTGGTTCAGTGACTGTTTCTTCTTTGTTGGTTTGTCGGGTGCTGCCATTGTATGTATCATGCTCATAATCATTGAATCTAGATACATTGTTTACTGGTTCGGTGAGTGGTTCTTCTTCGTTGGTTTCTTGGTTGCTATTTTTTTTTGTTTCACTCACGATTCGACCCGTGCTTCTGAATTTTGTCATTTCGGAGTAAGTTTCAATGCCATAGTTTCATTTTGTATTCTTTATTTGATGTTGAGTGTTTGTAGTTTGCAAGTAAGAATGTTTTCTTGTTTGTAGTCGCATGTTCCTTGTATGTTTCTGGTTCCTTTTCTGCTTTGGCTATAGTTTGGTAATCGTTGGAGATACATATGTTGTTCACTAGGTTGGTGGCTTTTACTGGTTCGTTGGTTCCTGATTTGTTGGTTCTATTTGTTTGCCTGGGGTTTACGCTTTGGGGCCCTAGGGGTGTAGTTCGACCTCTTTGTTCTTTCTCGTTGGTTTGGTCCTTTCTGGTTTCTTTTCTTTGATTCGGCCTTGTAGGGTTGGGGTGCAGTGGTGGTGGTTGGAGATTTTTTATTTTTATTTTTTTGGATTGTTATTGTTTTTTGGGGGCGATTTACGGTGTTCATCCCCTGCACCCACCAGTCAATTTGCAGTTGTGTTATTTTCCATTTTTGCAGAGGCCATTATCTGTATTTTTGTGAGATTTTCCTGGTGCTCGAGTCCTGCCATGAAAGAAAATAGTTGCATACAAAATTGTTGGAGGATTACATGTGAAGTTACAATATCCGTTGTTTTTTTGTTGGGATAAATCATATGTATGCAGGCTACATTTATAGACCATGTATGGTTAGATGTGTGGATATGACATGACATGTTCTTTCTCCTCTACATAGATTGGTGTGCGCACGATATAATTTGTGTTGTGCTTGAGATATGATATGTGCAACAAAGATTCTTCAATATTATATTTTAATTTCTGGAAGCATGTCTGGGTAGTTTTCCACAGAAAAATAAGAACTTGTAACGTGGGCACAACAATTTGTGTAGAGGATAAAGAACATGGTTAAAGGGCATATCTGGATTTATTGTCAGGGAAAACCAGAAATCATTTAGTTGTGGCCATGCAATTGCGTGATATTTTCTGCCTCATAATATATTTTGGCCAGGGAAAAAAAAGGTAGATGTTTACACCCATGGATAGTGAAGAGAAAAGGTTCATGTTTCTTCCTTTGTAAACTGTTCGTTGAGTCAGTTTTGTTGTATGTACATATTACTTGTTCTCCAGTGAATACCAGCTTCCATTGATGTACATTGAATTTTTTGGGTTCCCACATTGAAACAAACATAGTAGCTAGAGAAAAGGAGGGAGTCTTGACTGCATCGGCTGAAGAGGATATAGAAGGGTGCATGCTTGTACTGTTGTTTCATATTGCACTGTTTTGTATTTCATTTATGGTCTGTATATGTGTTAAACTAGTTGTTTTCCTTCCTACATGGTAAGTTATCTTGGTTACATACGTTCCTTCCTACATACTAAGCTAGTTTATGTCCATTGTGTTTGCACTGCATTGATGCATTTAAAGAAACATAATTGCTAGACAAGATGAAGGACTCTTTGGCGGGAAAATAACCCTTTTTATTTTTCTTTTTCTTTTAGATGTCTATTTTCATACTAACTTGCCTTCATCTCGATTGCATCTTCGGCGTTGCTACCTTGGAAAAAACAAGTTGCTTGGATAGGGAGATGAATTCTTCTGTGCAATAATAGAGAGTTCTGTGGTACAATCTTCTAAAAGGTATACGAAGTGTGCCGATAAATTTAATATACAAACCGGGAGGGAGAATATAATATTAGACTTGAAAATGATGAATTCGCAGTAATGGGCCTTTCTGCGCTCCCTCTTTCTACTTTTTCCATTTTCTATTATCCCTTTTGTTTTCTAATTCAACTGCTTAGTGTGGTTTCCAAAAATTCCCTCGTGCGTCGGTTGGCAGAATAACGGACTGACATATGTGGTCCTGCTTCTACCTTATTCCATAGTTACCTACTTTGTCGATTGTGGCTGCCAAGTTGGCAGGTTGAAGATTTCTCCCCTGGTTTCCAGGACTCCGCGATATACAGATTGGACATGGTGACCTGTGGTCACTCCCTGTTTATTGTTAAACATTTCTCTAGTTAAAAATTAAGATGCATACAGTTTTACGGTTATTTGGTCCTTCTTATGGACAATATACAATGCATATATTTGTTTACTTCTGATGTTCATATGCACATGATTGCATCAGAAAAAGTTGGACTAGTGAGATGGCCATGAGCAGTCAGTCATCCCAGACATCAGCAGACCGACAAGGCCAAAGGTAAAGATGCATACGTTGTTCTCTTACTATGTTTACTAAAAACAATTCGTGGGATATATATTCATCTATGGCATGGCGATTATGCTGATTCCATTTGCAATACATGGTTTCCAGCTCACAAGAAGTATCAAAAAGTACAAGAGAAACACCGAACGTGTTGCATGTTCCATAGACCAAGAGGTGTGGTTGTGAAACTGTGGCTCCATAGTTCATCAATACTATTCGTGTATGTGTAGCACACTACCATTCACTTTAGTTTTCCTGTTCAAAAAAAGTCATCAGGTCTAGAGTTGTGACATCCAAAGTACTGTCAATAGAGGGCTTGAACTACCGCCAAGCTGGACAACTGTTCGTCGAGGACATAATGGTTGTCTATACCACCTACTTGGACAAGGAAAACAAAAGTAGATCCATTATGTGTGTTGATATGAGAAACAAGGATGCCATGATGACAATCACACTGTCTGTTCCTCCACAAATTGTCCAGAAACATGCAGAAAAGATATTTCCGCGTAATGGGATATCCATTATAAATTTTAATGTATTGCTCAAAATAGTATATGACTGTGGTGATTGCGATAGAATTATTTTGCTCAACGAAACAAGTATTGTGGAAAAAATTCTTGCTATTTGTTCAGAATATCGCTTCCTCCTGGACTCAACTATCAGGTAGCTTGCACATAAAACTGATATTTACCCAATCAGAATGATTGGGGTTGTTGTGACACTGGCAAGAAAATTTGGGTCGCAACACATTCTCCATATAAAGGATGGAGAGTCAGACAACGACAAGGAAATGGTACCGCTTTTCATATTCATTTTTGTTCTTAACTTTCACGTCTACATATATGTCGGATAAGTTACACAAATATTGCATTGTTCCATGTTGCAACTACAATTGTTTGATACGTATTCAGATTTGTTTTTGTCAATGGAACAACAATTGCATAGAGTGCAGATTCCACTTATGTTGTTCAAAAATATAACAAAGAAGACGGATGCTATAGAAACGATCTTTCAAACAACCCAAGCAACGTTTGTAACAGAGTTGCGAGCAGATATAGTAGAGGATCTGGAGAAACTAGCTAGCTCCACAATTGTTGTGCGTATACATCCACAAAATCATCCTCACTTTTCTTATAGAAATAGCCTTCAACAAATTTTTGCACCTGTTTACTTTTTCTTTTTTGTTTTAAAGGGGAGGGGGGGATGCAGTTGTGTATTATATTGTTCAATGTATTAATCCATTTGCTTGCGTTGCCAGGTTGAAGGTCTTTTAGTTGCAGCCAATGTGTACTCGACCCCATTTTAGACTGTATGTGAAAAATGCCATTCCACTGCTTCTGCTTCCACTTTGATAAGTGATGATACGATTGATTGTCTATGATGCAATGAAAAATGTCCATATATTAATGGACATTGCATCAATGGTGGTGTTATACGAACCATGGGCAACACAACTGTGCAGTGTTCAGTTAGGCAGCCTCTGTTACAAAATGTGCTTCTTTAATTGGCAAAGTTGTCATATGAAACGTATTTACACAAAAAGGAAAGCGGTGTCTATATGATATGGCATCTTCGGATACTGAGCAAATTCACCTTAAATGAGGAAAATGCAATTTTGCATATCGGCTGAAGAAGTGCAAAAAAAAAATTACACCCAACTTTGGAAGGAAATGAAAATACCTCATGTCTCTCTATAATATTTGTTCAACATCCAGATGAATGTTCGTTTCAAGAGAAAAGGAATGCCCCGACATCATTTCTTTGTATATCAAATTGTTTGGTGCAAAGGTTGATGGGTTCTGCTCAATGGAACCTTCTGGGAACTTTCTTCTGGGTTGTTTAAACTATGGTTGGCTCTTGGTTATCTGGTTTGTCTATCAATTTGTATACCGTGGAACTCTATCTCTTCTTTGGAGGACACGGAACAATATAGTTGAATTTGTTTGACCAGCTGGCACGTAGATCCGCCTGATAATTTCTATGCCGCTGTGACACAAATGTACTATGTGACTTGTTTTGACAAATTTCCTTGATCGATGAATTTGGTCAAATCATTGTTGTGAAATAATTTGAAATCAACAAATATATAGTGTGCGAAGTGCAACTGTCCTATCATACCAACAAGAGGCTCTTAAAATTCAAATTGATCGTTGTTTTCGCAATTTTTTCTTATTCGATGAACTTGGTAAAATCAATTTCCTGGAATAATTTGAAATCAACAAATATATACTATGCAGAGTGCAATTGTGCTATAATATGAACAAGAGGGCCTTAAACTTCAAATTGGTCCTTGTTATGCTTGCGGTGATAGAATTTTACAAAAAAAATCTTTTGTTTCCTTCATTTTTAAAAAAATAAGCGATTTAACATCCTTTAATAATTTAATGTAATTCACTTCTACAATAACAATAGTTAATATTAATATTTTAGTATCTAAAAATAATGTTTTTAGCTAAAGTTAGATAGGATGAGAATTGCTAAACAATTTCAATATTGAACCCGCCAGACATGGAATCCACAAGTCCACCTGTCAATTTGTATATCACGGAAGTCTCGGTGATATTTGTGGGACACCGAACAAAAGAGGTTCAAATTTCAGCCCACCAGGCCGAGAACCCGCGATCCAAAAAGTGCCCAAGTATGGAACGAGGGATCCACATATGCTCTATAAAATCTCTTGTCCATACTTTCTAAAAGTACATGTTTACTATGTATTGCTCGTTTGTCGGAAAACTTTTATATCAGTCGCCTAACCAGATTGTAGAAACTTTCTTGTTTAATTAAATTATGCAATAACAAAAATTATTATTAATAATTTAGTACTGAAAATCATGTTTTTAGATATGTTAGATAGTTGATAGGGATTAGTATATGTAAACAATGGCAAACTTGAACCCGCCAGCCCTCAATTCCATCTGTCAATCTGTATATCGCAGAACTCCGAGTGCTATTCAGAGGAGAAGGAACAATGAAAACTGCAATGTTGAATGATGCATCCCATAGGTCCATTTGTGAATTTGTAAATCGTGGAGATGTTCCTGGTGTTTGTACAACGGGGAACAATAGAGGCCCAATTTTCAGCCCGTGAGCCCCACAAACTCGATAAAGAAAAATCACTATATATGAAATTTATACCGGATCGTTACAGGACAATAAACTGCAATGTTCATCCAACCAACCCAAGTCCACCTGTCCACTTGTATATCACAGAAGTCTGAGTGCTATTTGTAGGAGACAGAATAATGAAGACTCTATTGTCGGCCCGCCAGGCCGTGAACCAAAAAATGCCTAGGTATGGAATGAGGGATCTGCATATCCTGTATAAAATCTCATTCCATAATTTATATAGAGACAATGTCCACAAGTTCGTGTGTCAACTTGTATATCACAGAAGTCTAGGTGTTATTTGTAGGACACAGAACAATAGATACTTAATTTTTAGCCTGCCAGGTCGAGAACCTGCGATCCACAAATTTCCCAAGTATGGAATGAGGGATCTGCATATGTTCTAGAACAATGTTTTTGTACAACGCGGAACAATAGAAGCCCAATTTTTAGTCTGCCATCCCCATACTTTATTTAGAGACTATGTCCACTAGTCCACGTGTCAATTTGTGTATCACGAAAGTCTAGGTGCTATTTGTGGGACACAAAATAGTAGATACTTAATTTTCATCCTGCCAGGTCGCAAACTCGTGATCCAAAAAGTGGCGAAGTATGGAATGAGGGATCCGCATATGTTCTAGAAAAATGTGTTTGTAAAGCACAAAACAATATACGCCCAATTTCCAGCTCGCCAACCCTAGATCCCCTGATAAAAAAAGGCGCTAAATTTGAAATTCATATGGGATCGCTACGGGACAATAAAAGTGAAATGTTCAGCCAGCCAGCTCGAGTCCACCAATCAATTTGTATATCGCAGAAGTCAGGGTGCTATTTGTAGGAGACGAAACAATAGAGACTTTATTTTCGGCGTGTCAACCCGCGATCCCGCGATCCAAAAACTGCCTGAGTATGGAATGAGGGATTCACATATGCTATATAAAATCGCATTCCATACTTTATATAGAGACTATATCCAAAAGTCCGCGTGTCAATTTGTATATCTCGGAAGTCTAGGTGCTATTTGTAGGACACAGAACAATAGATACTTAATTTTCAGCCCACCAGGTCCCGAACCCACGATCCAAAAAGTGCTCAAGTATTGAATGAGGGATCCTTTTATGTTCTAAAACACTATCAATTTGTATATCACGAAATTCTGGGTGCTATTTGTAGGAGACAGAACAATAAAGACTCTATTTTCGGCCCGCCAGGTCGTGACCCTGTGATCCAAAAAATGCCTAAGTATGGAATGAGGGATCTGCATATGCTGTATAAAATATCATTCCATACTTTATATAGACTATGTCCACAAGTCCGCGTATGAATTTGTATATCGCGGAAGTCTAGGTGCTATTTGTAGAACATGAAAGTCTAGGTGGCATTTGTAGGACATGGAACTATAGATACTTAATTTTCAGCCTGCCAGGTCGCGAACCCATGATCCAAAAAGTGTCCAAGTATGGACTAAGGGATCCGCATATGTTATAAAACACTATAAATTTGTATATCGCGGAAGTTTGAATGCTATTTGTAGGAGACATAACAATAAAGACTCTCTTTTCAGCCTGCTAGACCGCGAGCCCGCGATCCAAAAACTGCCTAAGTATGGAATGAGGGATCTGCATATGCTGTATAAAATCTCATTCCATACTTTATATAGAAACTGTCCACAAGTCCACGTGTGAATTTGTATATCGCGGAACTATAGGTGCTATTTGTAGGACACAAAACAATAGATACTTAATTTTCAGCCCAACAGGCTGCTAACCCATGATCAAATGAAATGTTCATCCAAGCAGCCCGTAGGTCCTTCTGTCAATTTGTATACCGCAGAAATATGGGTGTTATTTGTAGGACACAGAACAATAGAGGCTCTTTTTTCAACCCGCGAGGCTGCCAACCCACGATCAAAAAACTGCCTAAGTATGGAATGACTCTTTTTTATATGGCTCGTTTATCGAAATACTTTTATATCACTCGGCTGACCAGATTGTGCAAAATTTCTCGTATAATTAAATTCTGCAATATAAATATTTAACAGTAATAATTTAACGTAGGTCATGTTCTAAATTTGTATATCATGGAATTTTCACTGCTATTTGTAGAGAGCAGAATAATAGATGCCCAAATTTTTGCCCACCAGCCTGAGAACCCTCGATCCAAAAAAGTGGCTAATTATGGAATTAATACAGAATATCTAAGGACAAAAAAAATGCAATGTTGAACCAACCAACCCGCAAGTTCGCTTGTCAATTTGTATATCACGGAAGTGTAGATGTTATTTGTAGGACACAGAACAATAGAGGCTCAATTTTCAGCCCACCAAGTCGAGAACCATCGGTCGTTCACATGCCCTGGGTATATCTTCGCCCGACTGCTTTTCATACTTTGGTATTTCTTGGAATCGGTTTCACCCCCACGTTCGCACATTTTTATAATTGTGCAATTAGTGAGTTGTGATGGTCACAACTCATTCTGCATGAACCCTGGAAATTCTCATTGATCAGCAAAAGGCTCGAGGATATATTCCATTGATATGTATTAAACCATAATTTGCGGAGGCTTATATTATCCCTCCCCGATTTTCATTTCAAACATCATCTCAACCAAACATAAATTCTAAATAACTTCTGGTAGCATTTCTCTCCACACACAGTAAGCACATTAGGGCATAATGGCCAGAGGTTCCACTATTCCAGGGCATATTTTTATTATTCATCTCCCTCCGCCCAGTAGCAAAAAATGAGATGGTCCCTTCATACATCGAGAGATATATTTCAAGACAAAAAATTACATCGCAACCCTGGCTGGTCAGAGAACCTGCCCAATTGCAGTCATTGCTATCACAGAAGTTGATGCCATGAATTCTGAGCTGGAAGAAGATGATCTGATGGACGATGATATGACAATGGATGATGGAAATGTAGAGAATCTTCCCACTCCTGCGCCCTAATTGAAATTAACCATAATGAACGGACCTTCCCGACTCGGTGATCATAGTCATGACAACACCAAAAGGAGTTTCAGAAAAGAAACTGACGGTGAATGCAACAACCACTTTGCACCGCGAAAGTAGGAATTCTAGAATTCCAAATTAGTCTGTTCTGGGTGGAACAGTTTCAGTGTAAAGCAATGATATGTTGATGCTCCCTGAGATATATTTCAAGCCAAAAAAATATTGTTTAACATTTTCGGGCATCAGGTCCAAAACTATCGCTCCTGCCACGCATTTTCCTACTAGTCATCTCCTTCTGCCTAGAATGGACTAATTTGGGCCTCTGCAATTGCACGTGGAAGTTGTGCTACTGAATTGTTTTGGACTATGCAGAGGCGGTTTCAGCTAAGGGCTATTCCACTTGCCTTGCAACCATTTTCGTCTTCTTTCTGAGGAAAAGTTTCTGAAAAATATCAATTTCAAGAGAGGATGATTCATCGACAAGAAAAATCCAACGATCTTGCATACTGCAGAACCTGTGCCTATGTTTTTCGTAGATACCTTCAATGTTTTGTCCCGAAACACTGGGTCCAACTTCTAAGCATAGATGTTCAGTACTCTATGTTTTTCTTATTTTTTTATTTTAAATGGAATTGCTATTAAAGAAAAATTCCCTTTCACTCTTCGTTGTTGCCTCTTTTCTGGTTTTAACACATGTTCTCATTGGCATGGCTCGGTGCTCTCATACTTCTTCGATATTTTGTTTACTAATACCAATGTACAATGTTGCAGCAAAATTGTTGTTCTTGTTTCTAGACATGCAATTATTAAGTTTTAATGCTAACAACCCATAATGCAATAAATTTAATACTTGAGTTAATATTTTTCACTGATGATAGAACGTATGAAGAACACAGTTACATGCACACATTCCAATAAAATCTAATCTTCCACAAAGAATTTGCTGGCAAGTAGTAAAAAAGGAAATTTAGTGGTTAAGTTGATATGTTACAGTCATGGAATAATGTATCAAGAACATAGCTGTAGACATACATTGCAATAAAATGTAATCTTCAACAATGCATTTGCTGACAATTAGTCGATCATGATTTTGCAACGATGGTGCTTCTTTGAAACCAATTCACACTTACAAAAATTGCCTTCTGCCTCTCTATTTTCCCACTCTTTTATTCCCTCTAGTTTATCTTCTTGGTTACTTAATCATTTTTTTCCCGACAATGTGTTGGTCTACAGCTTCGTCGATTCATGTGTTTGTGTTTCCAATGACCGCTTCCCCTTTCTTTAAATTGATCGTCTACTATTCCTTGTCCCACAACTGGCACCCAGAGTTCTTCCATATACATTTTGACAGGAGGACTTGCACGTTGTTCGGGCCAACATTGCAATTCTACTTTTCTGTGACCTCCAAACAACATTCAGAGCTTCGATATATACAAATTGAAAGATATTCAAAATTGAAATTGTTCTTAGATCATACGCTTTTCCGTATTACGGTCCACCTATCATGCCCTTTTCTTTGTTGCACATTTTTGCACTGAAAAGTTTTGAGAAATACAATTTAACCGTCGAGTCCTCACATATTTAGAGGAACTATTCTCACCCCATTTTGAAGCCCATTTTTCCTCTTTTCATACTTCACCATTTGTTCGAATTTCTTTGGCAAATCGTCGGTTTGGCGGGTTGAAGAAATATTCAGTTCGTAGTTGTTGTTGCCTGTATCTGTGCCCCTTTGCAATTAGCAGTTGGAAATTATATATATGATCTTATTTCCACGTATACAATTAGCAATTTCCCTGTTCCATACCTCGCCACTTTGGCGGAATTTCGAAAATATGCAAACCGGTCACTCAACTATCCCATCATGATTTCTTCCATTTTACACATTTTGCACTCAAAAATTCTGAAAAATGAAATTTCATCCTGCAACACTTGGTTGTCCTGACTATCCCCATAACCCTTTTTTCAATCTCGTCTGACCACTTTTCAGAGATTTCCATTCTTTCCTTGCTCTCCGCCCTCTCCATCACCTTCATGTTAGGATATTTAGACACTTAGGAGTTAGTTAAGATCTACTTGGTCTAATATGTCGTTAGGTAAAAGTGTGTTTCTTTAGTATGCATTA
>ML776702.1:1394504-1405823 GCA_009831015.1 Picea engelmannii
GTGGCCGCATTGGCTGGGGCCGTGGATGTTTCCCCGTAGGGGTTTTACCACGTGAAAACATCGGTGTGTTGATCTTTGATCTGGTTATGTGAGTGGTTACTGAAGGTGTTCATCCTCTGTTGGAATACATGTGTTGTCGAACACTTCACACTTGTCTATAATAAAAGAAAATAAAAAGTTATATATATATATACATATCTTGTTTCTAAATATGGAATTACTGGGATTTAATTCTGACAAGTCATCATGCAGAGACTGTATATATTTCCTTTGATGGGTGAAAGGCTCGAGGACATCTCGTATTCATGCGCATTAAACCAAAATTTGCGGGAAGATTATATTATCCCTTGAGAGTGTTCATTTCAAAATCATGAAATCCCGTTCACACGGCGTGCCCTTCGCACGTTCATGAAACCTCAATTCCTTAATTTATCTTCGTCGTACCCGCCACGTTCGCATTTCTAAATTTGCAATAAATGAATTTTACTGCTAACAGTTCATCATGAACCACCAATACAGGTTGTCATTAATCAACGAAAGGCTCGAGGAGCTTTCCTATTAAAAAGCATTTAACCAAGATTTAGCAAAAAGTTACATTATTCGCTCTAACAATTCATTTAAACCATCATCTACAGCAAAGAAACCTTCTCATAAACCTATGGCATCAGCTCAACAACAGTTCTGTGGAGATACAGTGAACACCTTCAGGCATGAGGACCATAACTTCCACTAGTCCAGGGCATTTTCTTATTGCTCAACCCCTACCGCAGAGAACCAAGTAATTTGGACCTCCAGGATTGCTCATGCAGGCTTTGTCCCTGAGGTTTTTGACTGTAAGGACCTGGTCTCTTGGTGCGCCAATAAATTTATTATAGACCAAATAATTACTCCACTCCACGATGACTCTTCTATTTCTTTGTCACCTCAGGTCTTCCGCCAAATGTTGAAATTGCCCGAGCCAACATTGACATTCAAAGGAGAAGATTGCAAACATTTCCTAAGAAAGCATAATAACGGATTGGACCTCTTGCCCCATTTTTTGGAAAGGCCAAATCTAGTTCCTGAAGATATTACAAGTATGCAAGTTAGTTCATTTAGAAATCCATTTCGGGAAATTGCCTGCCTGTTTACAAGAATAACAGGACATGAGTCCACAGGTACTGTTTCTTGCATGGTTCTTTATATTTTGTATTTCACATTCAACGAACAAGCCCTTTTTGATTGGGGTAGGTTAATTTCCCATGAAATATCTTCCCAATTGTCAAGCTACAAAAGGAAAAATAAATTTTATATGTCATCCTATATAGTTTTTGCAATAGAACACTCCTGACAATTTCCGCAACTGTCTCTGTCCAAAAAAGTCAACTACAAATTCCACGTAGTAACGTTCTAGTACCAAGCCTTGTGGAAGCACAAGGCTTCCCAGTGTTTTTATGAGGTTTTTAATGGCTTCCTGTCTATTTTCAAATTTTTATTGTTAGGAGAAAATGCTCCTCGTATATCTGAATAGGCATCTACATTTTTGCACAATAAGGGGACACTCAAACATTTGGATAATTACACCGTCATAAGAATTTTTGGCTCCACGGAACAACCTGCTCTCCTTCAATTTCACATTACGGACAAAATTTTTATTGCAAAATTAGCACGTCAATACAGCTATTGGTTCCATCTGTTCCAAAGGAAGAAAAAATAACAATTCATTCCTCTGCCTTGGAAAATAGGGGAGTTCATCTTGAAAAACGTCAAAAAAATTGACGATTTCACAACACATTTTAGCATCTCCAACCTCAGATATGTTGAAGACATAAGAGGATTTGACCCCTATGATATTTTTAGAGAACATTTACAATCACTTAGCCTCGATGATTGTTTTTTATATAAACACCTACCCAAAGACAGAGACAATGATGGTCCTGCCTCTCATACTGGTGACGTAGAGACAGTACAAAGGTGCACTAAATTGCACACGCAATAGGGGAAAGGCCCCAGTGACAAGAGTGTTCAATCCACAAATACCACTCCAAAAAGTATGACATCTCGGAGCATCACTCCAATGGCCCATCACAGCAACAAAGAAACCTAGAGTTCTTCAAATGGAGGAGGAGATAACAACCCTCCTCACTCTAAAATTCATAGTTCTCACAAGCTTCCAGTAGAGAAGAAGAGGAAAAAAATGTGGGTTAGGCAGAAAATTTGAAAATTCAGAGTTAGAACATGGAAGTTGACACTGATCTGGATGCCATGTTCCCCTTCCTTGATCATCCCCAATATGACATCCACCATAGCCATCCAATGGACATATCCGTTACCCAAAATTTTGATGAAGATGAATCCTTCGTGTTCTAGAGAATTGTTTTTGATAGCCAGAACAAAATAATGATATTTGAGAAAAAAAATGTTAAAAATATCAAAGGAAAATCTCGTTCAGAGGTTGACGTTGCCAACATGTGGCCGTCCCAAATCTGTCAACTTCACACCGCGACCAAAAAATCACTTCATGATTCCATTGGACACATCAAGACCCAGAATGCAAAACTGAAGGACCGAGTCAAGGAATTGGAAGACGCTTTCATTCCTATGCCATTGATTGTTGATCCCTTGGCAATAGCCATGCCTGGCACCCCTACACCCAATGTAAATGCATCCTCCACCCTGCTCGCATCTTGTAAAGGATATGTGGAGAACAATATCAAAAAATGAGTGGAACTGGTTACCCAGGCATGGAAAATATCACAAACCATCACTTCCCTTGGAACCAGGGCACATAGCTTGCTCGAGATTTTGCAAACCGAATTAAAAGATGAAGAAAATTTCTTTTTAAAAATGGTCATCCCTTTTGGCAAGATTGTCAACAATATGACAACAACAAAAAGAAAAGAAGAAGATCTTCCATCCAAAAACCGGATCGGCCAATTGAATGCATGTTGGAAACAAAAAATAAAGAACCTGCGTCTCATTGTTCAGTCATGTGAACAAGCCATAGCGAAGAAAGATAAATTATTCACAAAGCTATCAAATATAGACTTAGCATGGAAAACCAACGACTTCCAAGACCCCCTCTTAATCACAAACTCCTTTCCCTTAACCAGGAAAGAGTTCAATAAATAGGTTTCTATGTTGAATACCTTGTCTCTCGAAATTTTTTATAGCATCCTTCAATTTGATCAAGCTCACGTCCATGACTAACTAGTCAAATATGCAGTACAGAATGAGGAAATTCATCAGGCTCTCTCTAATCTTTCTATCGACTTCCGGGAATTAGAAAACGAAGTTTTCAACATCAAAATTTGAAATGAGATCAACGTCACCCCAATGAGAAGCTACATTGAAGAATGGGTCGAAAGGAAATTGAAACAAGAAGTCAACAAAAGACAACAGGTAGTTCCCAACATTCCAACAGCCGTGGAGAACATCCTTGAAACCGTAATCGTCGCTGACATCAATGAAACGGTAGCCGCAAGAAAATAGCCAAAGCGCTCATATATACCCTCACTATAAGTTTAATCATCACATCTTTCTTTGTTTCTCAGCCCGGTTATTCCACTTTCTTAAATACAGATGTATAGGCAAACACTTATACCTTTCCATTTATTTTCTTTTGAGATATTGCACTCTATCTTCTTTCCACAATCCTATTTCTTGTACATATTCCTCTAATGGTCCACGAGAGCCCCAATCCCAGTCTACATGACAAACGCATTGAAATTCCGGTTTATATGTAATAGACTTTAATTTTTTGGTATATTTCAAAATTTGCAGTAGTATGTAACAAACTTTCATTTTTTCACATACTTGAAAAAAAAAAAATCATTAAAATTTTATATGTTACAAACTCTATTCTTATCTTTCTGCATTTTGTATAACAAATGCATTTGTTTTTTAATATGTTAGACTTTTATTCTTATCCTTCAACAATCTATATGGCAAATGCATCTACTCTTTTATATGTTGCACACTTTTCTTTTTTTATATATTTCAAAATAAATGGCATTCAACAATGCAAGCGTCATTTACATATACCCCATGTTCACAAATGCATTTAAATTTTTATATTACTTATCTCCTATTAATTTTATGTCATCATATATTTTTATCTTTCACCAGTCCATATGGAAAATGCATTTAAATTTCCAAATTTAATCTTCCACTGTCAACAAATTTTTTACTTTGTTATATACTTTCAAAAAAATTAGGTTTCCTATATACTTTCAAAAATTAGATGTTGTTATGTCTGTCGATCGTCCTTTACTTTTTCCCTATCTTCCATGATATACAACTTGCACAACATTTCCCTGATAACATTTTGCACCAAACACTTCGTTTCATTTACAATTCAACCCCATTTTCCACAATTTGCTTTCTAACCTCCTTGACATGGACTGCACTGCCACGCAGCCTTGTTTTCTTTAAATTTCAATTTCCTATTGTCTTAATGGTGTAATTGGTTGTCCACTAAAAAAATTAACTTATTTTAATAATATGTTTTTTATAACAACATTGTTTCCTTGTATTTAAATGTTGCATTCATGGTGTTGTTACACTGCTGTTATACAAGATTTATAATCCCACAAAATACATAGTACGGTACATACGATCATGCTATGTTCACGCAACACACATTGATGATTGATTCAGAAGAGGTACCTATTCGTTCAAGCTATATCTTGCCAGCAAGGCCAAGAAACTAAGGGAGGGGCAACAAGACTTAAAAGTTATATATATATATATATATATATATATATATATATATATATATATATATATATATATATATATATATATATATATATATATATATATATATATATATATGGAGGAGATATTTAATGCACTCATTAAATCATAATCTCAATGATGAACATCGCCAACCACAGTTCTAAATTAATATTAGATATAAAATTATTAAATTATGATAAATAATTAATAAATTTTGTTTTCATATATAGGAAATGAATATTAAAATATTATATTTTTGAATTAATATTATTAAATATAAATAAATTAATATTAATGTATATAAAATTAAATGATCATAAACTAATTAGTGAAATTAATTTTTAAATATCTAACCAAAAATAACAAATATGATTAATTTATAACACAATTAATTTATAAAATTATAATTTTAATAATATATTAACATAAATAGTACATCTATCATTAATTATTAAATCCTAATTTTAATTGTGTATCTATTTAAATAGCATATGCACATTAATATTTAAAAAAACAAACTATAATTTAAATTATAATAAGAAAATCAATGAAGTTAGTTTTTAGCAATTAATGTTTACAATGCTTATTAAAAAAGCAAGTGTTGCATGGCAGCGTAGTCTTGTCAAGTTGGAATGGGAGTGGTATCCATGCAGAATTTAGTATTCTGGAATTAGTTTTATTTGAAATTTATCAAAAAATATTAATGTTTGGTACATCAACGAAGGTTCCTAGTATCTAAGGTTGATAGTACAATAAAGATTTAAAAGGAGCGTGGACAAAAAAAAATTGTGTACAATAGTAATACATTTAAAAGGTTCTTGGACACAAAAAAATTATCATACAATCGAATAGTAGTAACATCTATTACATAGGTTCGTGGACAAGAACAAAAAAAAATTAGCATTCCCGAATTAGTTTTCTTTAAAACAAGGCATCAGAAAATGACCAAGCAAAAAAAGATAGGAATCAGAAAAAAGAGAATTGAAATAAAATAAATAGAATGTCTTGACATTCATCATAGCTGAAGATGAAAATCTAGGAGCACATAAATATATACGGAGGCAAAAGAATAGTTTTATTGGAATATATGAAAAAAGAATAGTTTGCTACATATTCCTGGAAATTTAAATGCGTTTGTCATATAGACTGGGATTGGGGCCCCCGCGTACCATTAGAGAAATATTATAAGAAATAGGACCGTGGAATGAAGAAGTGGGAGATGGTAGAGTGTAATACCTGGAAAGTAGAAATGGGAAGATATCATTCTTTGGCTATAGGTTTATATTCAGAAAAGGTGGAATAACTGGATTGATAAATAAAGGACTATAAGTATAGACTTACAATGATGATACATATAAGTATTTTTGGTATTTTCTTGCTGATGCCTTTTCCTGTTGGTTTTTGTCTCTGACCCACTTGAATAAATGGATTGATAAACAAAGTATTTATAGCGATGTTCCATATAATTATTTTTTCTATTTTCTTGTTGATGCCTTCTCCTGTTGGATTTCGTCGGTGACTCGCTTCAATTTCTCTTTAATGTAGCTTCTCAAGGGGGCGGCGTTGATGTCATTCCGACTTTTAATGATGAAAAGTTCATTTTCTAATTCTCTTAGATCAATAGAAATATTACATAGAGCTTGATGAATGTCTTCATTTTGTACCGAATAACGGACTAGCCAGTTGTCCACGTGTGCTTCATGATATTCAAGAATCCTGTGAAAATTTTCTAAAGACAACGCCTTAAAATTATCAACCTGTTTATCGAAATCTTGTTTGGTTAACACCAACGAGTTGACGATTAAGCTGGGTCATGGAAGTCCTTGGTCCTTCCGGCTAAGTCTTTTTTGGTGAGCTTTGTGAATAATGTTTCTTTCTTTGATATTGCTTTCTCACATGATTGGACAATGAGATACAGTTTCTTCACCTTCTCTTTCCAAGATGATTCTTATTGAGTGAGCGGTTTTTTGGACAGGATCTCATGTTGTCTTCTTTTCGTGTATGTCATGTTGCTGACATGAAAGGAAAAATATATGATCATGTGCAAATAGAAAGTTTCTTCATTTTTTAAATCCGTCTGCAGAAGTTCGAGCAAGTTATGTGCCCTACTTCCCAGGGATTCCATATTTTGTGATGTTTCCCAGGCCTTAGTAATCAGTTCCATTATTTTGTTGATATTTTTTTCCACATATCCTCTACATGATGCGAGGAAGGTGGAGGAGCCTTTTAGTTTTGCTACAGGGGTGCAGGGAGTTGCAAGCATGGATATTGCCAAAGGACTGCCAAGCAATGGCATTGAAAATAAATCTTCCTCTAATTCCTTGATCAGGTCCTTTAGTGTGGCATTCTCGACCTAAATGAATCCAATGGAATCATGAAGAGAATCTCTGGTTTCCATGTGAAGTTCAAATATTTTGGACACCCGCATATTGTCAAGGTCAAGTTCTGAACGATGTTTTATTTTCTTATTTTTTACATCTCTTTTTTCAATAATTATTTTTTTAGATTCGCTTTCAAAATTAACACTCTTGAATACGAAGGCTTCATCTTCGTCAAACATTTAGGCATAAACTATGTCCATTGGGTAGCTATGGTGAATCTCATCTCCCGGCTGATGAAGGTTGCAAAATATGTTATCCAACTCAGCGTCAAGATCCATGTTTTCACTCTCAATTTCAGGCTCGTCCACCTCCCCTACAATTCTTTCCCCTTATTCTCCATGGGAATCTTGTGAGAACTATCAATTTTAGGATGAACCTCATCCGTTTGAAGAACTTTGGGTTACTTTGTTACTATGGTAGGTCGTTGGAGCGATGATTTGTTACTGTGGTGGTTCTGGTCCTTAGGTCCGAAGATGTTCATTGTGTCTCTACAGAATTGTTGTGGAGGTGTTGCCAGTAGTTTATGAAAATGTTGGTTTTCTCCAGACGCTGCTTCAAATGAACAAATGGAGGGGATAATATAACCCCCTGAAAATGTTGGTTCAATGCGTGTGAATGGAAAATCTCCTCGAGCTCTTCGCTCATTAATGGAAATCTCTATGCGTGCTATATGGTGAGCTGTTAGGGGTAAAGCTTAACTATTGCATACTTAGAAGTGTGAAGGTGGTGGTTACGGCGAAGAACATTTAAGGATTAGAGGTTTTGTGAATGAACCAAGTTGACGGCGTGTGAATGAAATTCCATGGTATTTGAAATTAACATTGGGAAGGGATAACAAAAGCATTCACAAATATTGGTTTAGTGCACATTAATGGCAGATATTCTCGAGCCTTGTGCCCATCAATGACAATTTACATAGTGCCTGGACGATGAAATGTTAGCATTAAAGATTTAGAAACAAGACATACAAACTTACGGATATATTAAGCTAGCAAAAAATGCTAACACAAACATTCGAAGTAATGCTAGCATTAATACACCTTCAAGCAATACAAAAGAAAAATATATTATTCAAAAAGACTGTATACGAGAAAAAGTTTGGATATGTTGCCATATAAAACATTGGGAATATTGAAGCCGACAATAAGACCTCCAATCTCTTATCCAATCAGATTAGTACATATATGATACTTTTTTTTATATAAAAATATATGTTTTTAAGACATTGCAGTTGTATTGGTCTGTGCCCTCCAAACAACACTTGGAGTTCTACTATATACAAATTGACAGGCAGACTTCCATACTTACAAACTTTTTCGATCGCGGGTTCTCAGGTTAGCATGCTCAAAATCGGGCCTCTATTGTTTTGTGTCCTACAAATAGCAGGCAAAGTTCTGCGATATACAAATTAACAGATGGACTCCAGGATTGGCGGGCTCAAGATTGTGATTGTCTACATGTATAACATATAACATATATGTTATATATCTAACATTATCTAAAAACATTATTTTCAAGTACTAAAATATGAATATTAAATATTGATATTGTATAATTTAATTAAAGAAAATTATGAAATGAGTGGCAAGCTTCGAGTCCAGGTGAAATTATAGATCACCAAAGTTTCGGGTGCAGGATGTATACCGCACAGATGGGGCATGGGAGTTGGATGGCACTGAGAAAGGAACCCACGGCCATAAAATTCGTGAACTATGAAAATGAATGGCTATTGGTTGGACACGTGATGTAGAGATATGGATGGACATGAAAGTTGTCAGTTTGTCATCTTGGAACCACCGACCATAGACATGGAAATAGAGTTCGACAAGGCGTATCTGGGAACCTGTGGCCATAAATTTGGCTAAGGAAATGAAAGCGCTCGGTCAGACTCATGGTGTATATTTCATAATTCATGTGCAACACCAACTGTCTGGTGACCAGACCAGTATGCGTACAAATCAAGTAATCTAAAAATGAAGAAGACTTGTATTCTTGAAATTATTTGCAAGTAAAATTTATGTGTTAAAATGAAAATGGATCAACTTTGCAACACAAATTTAATAGGATTTACTCATTCAATATGCATATAAACAACAACAATAACAGTGAATAGAAAACACATAACACAACAAATGATAAAGGAGTTCACCCCTCTCTTGGGCTACATCTCCTGGTCCAGCTTCCAATCGATCATTTCTATTATTTGCTCAAAGTTCTCAAAAATGTGCTTTACAATGCGCCAAATTCCAAATAGACTACTTCAATGGCCAGAACATCCAAAAAACCCTAGCTGGGCTTTTTCAGCACCTCGTTTGGCCAAAAATTGAAGAAGATAGGCTTCCTGGAAGTCCCCCCTTCAAACTTGTTGTCTTTGCATCTACAAAACACACCCTTGTTGGCTCAACCTAGCCCACATGCATATTTAAGCGTAAAAACTTAGCACCGGGTGCAACCGTACGACCGGTACAAACTGTCACACGGTTATGAGCTCGCCCTTAACCGTCTAAGGCCCGTGGGCATGTGAAGTGCCATACGACCGTACAAATATAAATAAGGGGCCAAATTTCAAACAATTATAAACATAGGCACGCCCGTGGTCACATCGCATACCATGTGACCAGTGGTTCAAATGAAATGGCTATACAATAGAGCGCGCATATAGTAATGTGGTCACATTGTGTATACACGAGACCGGGGGTCGGGGTTAAGCCTTGGCCCGGTCCGCGCCCACCATATAATACATATCAACATAAATATAATGTGCGCCATTTATATTACAAGGCACATGTGGTGGCGCACCGGTTGGCGGCCCTTCCCAAGTCTCTTCCCCTGCCCGGAGGTCGTGGGGGCGAGTCCTACTGAATGCATAAATTTTAAACCAATATGTGTGTGACACGTGGCAGCCATTGATTGGGCCACGTGTCACCATCCCGTTCGTTGCAAACATGCCACATAATATGCCAACTATCCACACAACTTCCTACCACATGTCATACGGCCTGCCACGTCAGCATCCGTACGAACTGTACAAACTGTACAGTCAGCATCCCCTTTTTTTTTGCATGTTTGTCATTTTGAACAGAATGTGATATCTCTTGCTCCTGACATCCGTTTGAACCCAAACGAGTTGTGTTGGGTTCGTAATGATGAGGCCTATGCTCCCATTTGATTTGAAGCGATTCCAAGCACTTTGAATTTTGAGCAAAATTTGATCCCCTGGATCACACCTCCTCATTGGAAATCTTTTGGACCTCCAAAAGACTATTTTCAGTCTATCTAAAGATGAGGGTATAGCTCCCTCACCTTTCCAACCTCAATCCACTTGGCTTTGCTTGGATTTGTACCTTTAAGACCAACTCGAAGATACTCCACATTTCCTCGTTTTGAAGTTCGCATTCTCCTTTCAAGGATGGTGTCTTCATGCAGTTCTATAAGATATTCTGGGGAAAAATCATCTATAGAAGGAATCTGAACATTCTCTCCTTGATCATCAATCAAAGGAGGCTCATACAATTTCAAATTCTCAACATTAACAACTGCATACATTTGCATATAAGGAGGCAAATATAAACGGAAGACATTGTTACCAATCTTGTCGATAATTTTGAAAGGACCATATCAAATTGGTTTGAGTTTTTTACCTTCTCCTTTAAGCCTCTCCTTACTAATGTAAAGCCAAAATTCATCTCCAACTTAGAAACTGTGATCAACACGATGCTTGTCATGTCTCGTTTTGTACTTGGCTTGACTTCTTTTCAACTGCTCTTTCACCATTTGATGTATCGACTGAATTTGTTCAATGAACTTTTCTACCCTATCAATGTCATATTGACCATCAATAGCAATATCCTTCCCAAAAGTAAAATCTAAAGGAGATTTGGGAAAATAGCCAAAACATGCTTCAAATGGTGACGTTTGAGTTGAAGAGTGCTTAGCTCGATTGTATGCATGTTGAATGTAGTGTAAATGCTCATCCCAAAGTTTAGGATGCTTGCTACAATAAGCACGAAGAAGATGCACCACTATTCAATTTACCACTTCTATCTGACCATCTATTTGTGGATGAAAAGCTGTGATCTTTTTCAGTTTGGTGTCCATGAGTGCCCATAAACTCGACCAAAAACTTCCAACAAATCGAGAATCCTGATCAGAAATAATGGATTTAGGCAATCCAAAATGCACCCAAACATTTTGAAAGAACATTTGTGTCGTTTGCTCA
>ML776702.1:1409187-1423647 GCA_009831015.1 Picea engelmannii
ATTTGCAAGTAAAATTTATGTGTTAAAATGAAAATGGATCAAATTTGCAACACAAATTTAATAGGATTTACTCATTCAAGATGCATATAAATAGCAGCAATAACAGTGAACATAAAACACATAACACAACAAATGATAAAGGAGTTCACCCCTCTCTTGGGCTACATCTTCTGGTCCAGTTTCCAATGGATCATTTGTATTATTTGCTCAAAGTGATCGAAAATGTGCTTTACAATGCTCCAAATGCCAAATAGACTACTTCAATGGCTTCAGAACGTCCAAAAACCCCTAGCTAGTATTTTTCGGCACCTCGTTTGGCCAAAAATTGAAGAAGATAGGCTTCCTGGAAGTCCCCCCTTCAAACTTGTTGTCTCTGCGTCTACAAAACGCACCCTTGTTGGCTCAACCTAGCCCAAACGCCTATTTAAGCGTAAAAAATTAGCACTAATCGCAACCACACGACCAGTACAAACTATCGCACGGTTATGCACTGGCCCTTAACCGTCTAAGGCCGGTGGGCATGTGAAGTGCCATACGACCGCACGAATATAAATAAAGGGCCAAAGTTCAAACGATTATAAACATAGGTGCGCCTGTGGTCACATCGCATACCATGCGACCGATGGTTCAAATGAAAGGGCTATACAATAGAGCGCATATAGTAATGTGGTCACATTGTATATACGCGGGACTGGGGGCCGGGGCTAAGCCCCAGCCCGGTCCGTTCCCACCATATAATACATATCAACATAAATATAATGTGCACCATTTATATTACAAGGCACATGTGGTGGCACACCGGTCGGTAGCCCTTCCCAAGTCTCTTCCCCTGCCCGGAGGTCGTGGGGTCGAGTCCTACTGAATGCATAAATTTTAAACCAATATGTGTGTGACACGTGGCGGCCATTGATTGGGCCACGTGTCACCATCCCGTTTGTTGCAAACATGCCACGTAATATGCCAACTGTCCACACAACTACCTACCATGTGTCGTATGGCCTGCCACGTCAACGTCCGTACGAACTGTACAGTCAGCATCCCCCCCCCCCCCTTTTTTTGTCATTTTGAACAGAACACGATATATCTCGCTCCCAACGTCTGTTTGAACCCAAACTAGTTGCGTTGGGTTCGTAACGATGAGGCCTACACTCCCATTCGATTTGAAGCGATTCCAAGCACTTTGAATTTTGATCAAAATTTGATCCCCTGGATCATCAAGGAAAAGTAAATATGCACATTTATAAAGTATGTACGGATCGCCACTTTTTCAATCCCCAGTTCTCGGGCTGGCGGGCTCAAAATTGGGCCTCTATTGTTATGTTTCCTACAAATAGCAGCCAAAGTTCCGCGATATACAAATTTACATATGGACTCTAGGACTGGCGGGTTTAAGATTGCGATTTTCTAAATCTATAACATACAACATGTATCCTATATAGATAACAATATCTAAAAACATTATTTTTAAGTACTAAATTATTAATATTAAATATCGATATTCTACAATTTAATTAAACAAAGTTATGAAATGAGTCGTAAGCTTTGAGTTCGGGTCCAATTGTAGATCACCAAATTTTCGGGTTCAAGATGTATACCGAGCACATGGGTCATGAGAGCTCGATGGCGCCCACAAAGGAACCCGCAGCCATAAAATTCGTGAACTATGAAAATGAATGGTGGTCGGTTGAACTCATGATGTAGAGATATAGATGGACATGAAATCTGGCACTCTGTCATCTGGGAACCCACAAGCATAAACATGGATTACCCAAGTTTTGGATGCAAGATGCACACTCAGAACATGGGGAATAAGAGTTCGATAATGCATAGCGGGGAACTCGCTGGCATAAAATTGCCTAAGGAAATGAAAGCAGTCGGTCGGACTCTTGCTGCATATTTCATAATTCATGTGAAACACCAATTGTTTCGTGACCAGACCAATATGTGTACAAAGAAGGGAAAAAAAATATGTACCTTTATAAACTATGGGCATGAGATTTTATAGAGCATGTACGGATATCACATTCCAAACTTGGCCACTTTTTGGATCATGGGTTCTCGGGCTGTCAGGCTAAAAATAGGCCTTTATTGTTCCATGTCCTACAAATAGTATGTAGAGTTCCATGATATACAAATTGACAGGCAGAATTGCAGGCTGGCTGAAATTTTATAGAGCATGTACACTTTTTGGATCGCAAGTTCTCGGGCTGGTGGGCTAAAAAACGGGCCTCTATTGTTCCATGCATTACAAATAGCACCCAAAATTCCGTGGTATACAAATTTACAAGAGGACTTGCGGGCTGGCTGGCTCAACATTGTACTTCTATTGAGTTCCGTGATATATAAATTCACAGATGGACTCTAGCATTGGTGGGCTCCAAGAAAGGAGAAATACATACTAAATATGTACTTTTATAAACTATGGACATGACATTTTATAGAGTATGTACAGATCCCTTGTTCCATACTTAGCCACTTTTTTGGATCACAGACTTGCAGGCTGGCTGACTCAATATTGCACTTCTATTGTCCCGTGTCCTCCAAACAACATTCAGAGTTCCACGATATACAAATCCACAGACGGACTCCAGGACTAGCGGAATCAAGATTGAATATGTTTTAGACATTACATGTAATATGTATCGCAGGTTATCGGGCTAGCGGGCTCTAAATTGACAGACGGACTCCACGAGTGGTGGGCTCAAAATTGAATATATATTAGACATTACATGTAATATGTAATACATATTACATGTAATATGTATAATATGAAATGGGTAAGCGGACGGTCAGGCTGGCAATATTAAAGTAACTGGAAATATGAACACGTGTATCCGCAAGTTCCGGACCTAGAAATTTTCCGAGGAACGAGTAATCCATAGTAAATATGTACGTTTATAAAGTATGGATATAAGATTTTATAGATCATGCACAGATCCCTCATTCGATACTTAGCCACTTTTCGGATTGCAGGTTCTCGGCCTGGTAGACTGAAAATTGGGTCTCTATTGTTTCGTGTCCTACAAATAGCACCCAGAGTTCCATGATATACAAATTGATAGGCCAACATCTGGCTAGCTCACTCAACATTGCACTTATATTGTTCTGTGTCCTCCACACAACAATGGGAGTTCTTTGATACATAAATTGACAGATGGACTCCAGGACTGGCAGGTTCAAGATTACAATTTTCTACATGTATAACATATAACATATATGTTATATAGCTAACATTATCTAAAAACATTATTTTCAAATACTAAATTATTAATAATAAATATTCATATTGTACAATTTAATTAAAGAAAATTAGCAAATGATTCACAAGCTTCGAGTCCAGGTCCAATTGTAGATCATCGAAGTTTCAGGTACAAGATGTATACCATGCACATGGGGCATGAGCACTGGATGATGCCCACAAAGGACCCTGTGGCCATAAAAATCAGGAACCATGAAAATGAACAATGTTCAGTTGGACTCGTGATGTAGATATATAGATGGACATGAAATATGCCACTCCACCGTCTGGGAACCCGTGAGCATAGACATGGATTAGCAAGTTTTGGATGCAATATGTACACTCTGAACATGGGGAACGAGAGTTCAATAACGCGTATCGGGGAAGCCTCTGGCATAAAATTGGCTAAGGAAACGAAAGGGCTCAGTCAGACTCATAGTGCATATTCCATAATCCTTGTGAAACACAACTTTGTGGTGAGCAGATCGGTATGTGTACAAACTAGGCAAAACTAAATATGTACCTTTATAAAGTATGGACATGAGATTTTATAGAGCATGTATGGATATCACATCCCAACTTGGCCACTTTGTGGATTGCAGGTTCTTGGGCTGGTGGGCTCAAAAAATAGGTGTCTATAGTTTTGTGTCCTACAAATAGCATGCCGATTTCTGCGATATACAAATTGACAAGCGGACGTGCGAGGTGGTTGATATTTTATAGAGAATGTACACTTTTTGGATCGTGGGTTCTCGGGATGTCGGGCTAAAAAATGGTCCTCTATTGTTCTGTGCTTTACAAATAGCACCCACAATTCCGTGATATACAAATTGACAAGAAGACTGGTGGGTTGGTTGGCTCAATATTGTACCTCTACTGATTTCCGCGATACAGAAACTGACGGACGGAATCCAGGTTTGGAGGGCTCCCAAAAACAAGAAATACATAGTAAATATGTACATATCCCTTATTACATACTTAGCTACTTCTTTGGATCGCGGACTTGTGGGTTGGCGGGCTGTAAATTAGGCCTCTAATGTTCTGTGTCTTGCAAATAGCACCCAGAGTTGCGCGATATACAAATTGACAAATGGACTTGCTGGCTGGTTGGCTTAACATTTCACTTCTATTGGATTGCAGAATTGTCGACTGCGCGCTCTAAATTGGGCCTCTAATGTTCTATGTCCTACAAATAGCACCCAGAGTTGCGCGATATACAAATTGACGAGTGAACTTGCAGGCTGGATGGTTCAACATTGTACTTCTATTGAGTTCTGTGATATACAAATTGAGAGACGGACTCCAGGGCTAGCAAGCTCCGAGAGACGAGCAATACATACTAAATATGTACTTTTATAAAGTATGGACATGACATGTTATAGAGCATGTACAAATCCCTTATTCCATACTTAGCCACTTTTTTGGATCGCGGACTTGTAGGCTGGCGGGCTCTAAACTGGGCCTCTAATGTTTCATGTCCTAGAAATAGTAGCTAGAGTTGCGCGATATACAAATTGACAAGCGGACTTACGGGCTGGCTGGATCAACATTGTACTTCTATTGTTCTGTGTCTTCCAAACAACATTCAGATTTCCGCGATATACAAATTGATAGATGGACTCCAAGACTGGAGAGCTCAACATTGTATATGTATTACACACATGAAGACAAGTGAATGTAGAGGAAGATATGGAGTGTCGAAGGAGGCACAAAAAAAAAAACACAACTGCAAACCAATTCAACAAATACAGACAGAGTAAATGAAAAACTATTTAATATGGAACACAGGCAGAAAAAATGCACCTTTGCATCGATTCGTCTACATCTCTGGTTAGGAGTTCTTTGCGGTGTCTAGTTTTCCGGTTTGTTTCTATGAAAAAAAGTACAAAACAAAAGGAATATGAACACAAGTTAACATGTAAAGAAAAAGGCAAGTACTATGTACATATACTAAAAAAAATAGAATATGATGAATAGAGTAACAAATATTTTTTAGAAGGATGTACCTTTTTTGTTTCTTTTTCGTAATGTATAATTAATAATTCAAGTACAACACCATCTGTATGGCGACCACACCAATATGTATACAAATCAGGGAAATCTAAGAAGCTGGATTTTTTTATTTTTATTTTTTTTGCAACAAGTTATGCAAATATGCTTCGAAACATAGAAATATGACTTTGAAAAATGTTTGATGTATATATCATAATTCAAGTGCAATACCAATTGTATCATGATCATACCAATATGTGTCTAAGATAAACATATTGTATTGAGGAATGGGCACATTTGACCACACATGGTCAATAAGTGTGTTTTGCAGATGGCTTGTGTTATGCAAAAGAAAGAGGAGATTGTATTTGCACATGTACTTTTCCAATTCTTTTGTAGCATGTCAATATTGAAGTCTCCTACAGGCACAATGGGTCTATTCAGATGGAAATGGCCCAATCCATTGGAAATAACATCTACTATGTTGGATAATGTTGCATGGGGAGCAACATACAGATTCAATATCACAATTTCTGTTTCATGGAAAAAAAAAATTGCAAGCTCCACCTCAACATTATTTTCTTCGATATATATATGCTCTAAATTGGTACATGTTTTTTCACCAATATCATCACCCCATGTGTATTGTAACTTGATATTCAATTGTGATTAGGGAATTCTTTGTTCTGCATGCATAATGCCATGTATGTTTCCTGGAAGAATAGAATATCGGATTGCATTGTATCATAGTCATTGAGTATATCATCCATGTGTGCATTTAAGTTGCGTGTGTTAAGCGAGAGAATTGATACATATGAATTTGTTTGTATGAATTGGTATCATAGTGCAGTTTCCATTTTGCAGTGGTCCTGAGTCGTTCCATTTCAATATCAACTTTTTGTTTGAATTTGAAGTTATCTTTTGTAAGAGGACTTAGTAAATACAAGGAGTCTATGCTTCTGACATGGGAAAATGTTGTGTATACAAGTCCATGTCTCTGAATTCCAGTAGGCTGAAATGCAACATTATCAAGTGTTAGTCCTTGTGATTTGTGGAGTGTACATGCACTTGCAAGTTTAATCGAAAACTGTTTTCAAATTTTCAGTCGATCCATCTTTGTTGATGTCGATACTTCTTTGATATTCACAAAATAGGTGTCCAATAGATTCCAGTGTTTAAATTATATAGATAAGACAACTTGCTTGCTTATCACTTGCCTATATGAGGTTCATGGAACTTAATCCAAAGGACATCAAGTTTTTAGGTTTTCATATAGCCTTTGAGTATTCCATCTGCAGCATTGACCAAGCCATCCTGTGAATCATAGTTACAGGCATATATTTCAACCATGATTTCTGATTTGAGGACAAGCTGCAAAGGTAAAGTGGTTGTATGTTCGTGAGGTGGCACATTTCCATGGTTGTCTTCTTCCAGGTCAATTGAATTGATGATGATATCATCGCCAGGCATGAGCAATAACATGTGGTTGTTATGCATTGCAACACCCTTATTTTTGTGGAACATGTAAGGGAACGTTGGGTCTATTGGTGTAGGCCACAAGCATCTCAAATTGATATATGTTAATTCATCATATGTTTGACTGTTTGTCCGCATTCTATTCAGAATTGCAATGAATGTTTCATCTGTCCAACGCATTGTACTGTGAAATTCAAAGAATTTAATATTGTCTCTCCGGAAGTCATGCGTCACTATTTCCATGTTAATTGTAGGTTGTTCAAATATCAACGAATCTTGGATGGGGTGTGCCTAGCAAATATCCCCACAGAAGATCATGTCAATGTTTCCAAAGTATTTTGTGTGCACATTTTTTATGCTTCTTAGTCGACTGTCAATGGAATACAAGAACCGACTTCCAATCAAAGATGCTTCATCTATAAAGACAAGTCGGAGTTCCTCATAAACCTTAGATAATGTATCCAACATTTCCTTACTAAGTGGAAGAAACTATGACTTGTTAAAAGGCATTCAAAATGAAGAGTGGACTCTTGTTCCACCTTCATTATATGAAGCTTTTCCTATGTATGAAACTATTAGGCCCTTTGGTTTCATAGGATCAGAGGAATTGTTTGAATCATAGATTCATATAATCATTTGGAACAATGCTTTCGTTGTGAATGTCTTGCATGTTCCTACTCTGCCTGTAAGGAACAACTGCACATGAGTGTCCAGGTTCAAGCGTTTTTTAAGAGCAATGTCCTTTACAATTGTTTGATGTTCTTGATTCAACATACGTCTTATTCTGTGGTATTCATTATTTTCAATTAGGAAAGGATGTTTTGTGACTTAAAAACCAAGATTGATACATTTTTCACCTCCACCTGTTGGAGGACGAGGAAAATTTGCTTGTAAGTCATAGGACTCGCAACGAGTTCTGGTTGTTTTTCGGTTTGTGAATGTCTCATCATGATTGTCAGGGTTTTCTATCTCATTAACTACAATTTCTAGATCAATCCTTGTTGGATTAAAATTGTAGGTAAATATAGCTTCATTGATGTGCACTATAGTCTCAGAGGCAACATACGCAGCCTCACATGTAGATAAATTATGTTTTAATGTCTCTTTGTTTTCATCGAACGGAACGTACAACAACATTTTTTATCTACAATAGTTTTCATAGTTAGAATGTTTATTGTATTTGACAAACCGTATCACATAGGGTTTTTTTCTTTTTGATATGGGCGCACCATTTTTTTTCGTAATGCGATACGAATTATGCTAAGAAGATATGCCTAATATGAGATGGACGCTGGAGGAAGTAATCAACAATAGAGAAACATAGCACATCCTCTAAATTGTCAGTCTCTTGTTCTAGCAAAATCAGTGGTTTAAACACAAATGTGTGTTTTTCAAGTGGAGATGTGTTTATGAAGACACATTTTCTTGAACTACAAGTGAGAGGCAAGGAAAGTGCAATGTGAACTTCTTGTTGAGAAGACATTTGTTGAAGATTAAGCAATGTGTTGCCAAGTGTGTGTATCATCTGTATGGCATCAATATGAATTATTTCATGTTCTTTATGTATTCTCATGAATGCACTTTTCATAGAATTTTCAACCTTTGTCATATACGAGGTATAGTAGGATGCTGCAGCATATTCATTGAGCATGTACTGCGCATCTGTATTTGCTTTCCACATAACTGGCATGTCCTTCAAGAAACTGTTGTTCCAAATATGGGAAATTTTTCATTTAAGGAAAACTTTTGGTTACTTAAGTGTACATTGTATGGCTTTGATGTACTCATCTTCTGATAGATTTAGCTCTGTCAAGAACGCATCAAAGCTCACCATCTCGTCAAATTATCCTTGTTCTATAAATGTGAACAAGGATTTAGATTTATCAACAACAACATTGTCCTCTAAACTAAGTGGCTCTATGATTCTTGTAGCTCTCATTGGTAGCACGAGAAAGTTGTATCTGCAATGCAAGTTTTTTCGTTTTCTACAACTTCTTGTATGGTAATGTCTATGAAATTTGGCAAGTTCTGGATCCAAATGATCTGTGTTTCATGTTATCTATTTCTCCACAAATTGTTCGATCTCTGAGTTGTTTTCAACTCCATAGACTGGTGCACCCTCTATCCACAATAAGGGGTGTTCATGTTCATTTCCCCTATTATGGAATTCAGTCACAAAAAAGTAGTCTGGTATTTTTTCGAAAAACATTTCATCATGGCATATCAATTGTCTCAAAGCATTTACTCTATGTCTACAATAACGAGTACATGGCATTGGGTCTTTTCTTATGAGGTAGTCAATGTGATTGTTTTCTAGTGTATCAGTTTGTTTCTTACATTTCCTATTCCTATGCAGGTCAGATACAACAACTACCAATGGATCCCAATAATGCTCTGCACTTGTAAATGTGATGAAAAATGTTGGGAGGCCCAATTGGTGGATCATTGCAAAAATTGTCTCTTTTTTTGTTGCAAATAGTCAGGAGAGGTGTGAATGTTTTTGAAATCTATGTATCCAATATTGGATTTCAGAATTTTTTCTAGGTTTACTTTTTACTTGACATTCTTGGCAAACAAATTTCTTCCTTGTAACTGGCCTTTTCTTATTCGGACCCACATGCAGGAGAGAAATTTCTCTATTATTATCCACATTGTTTTGAAAAACAAATTTTTTATGTGACAACAGAATCCACTGCTTGAATGTAGCAGCTCCCATCGGACTATTTTATGATAACTGAATCATTCTATAATGTTAGTGGCATGTGGATATCCATAGAAGAGTGTTGGAATGTTCATTTCCTCGACGAATTTGTCCTTGAATATTCCAATTGTACGTTGCCCCTCAAAAAGTGCAATTTCGACAATCTTGTCTTACAAGTCATGAATGCACTGTGAATCAGTGAATCCATGCACCAATGTCTCAGCAGGTGTTTCATTCTCCGATTCATCACTTGTATCAAATTCATTAGCATTTTTGAGAGTCTCTATAGAGTTGGCACCCTCTTCTGCAAGAACATTGTTCCAGTTCTCATTTATACAAATTTTGTGTTCTTTGTACAAGGCCCTGGAACATAATTCCTTTAATGCTTTGATAACAACATGCAAACACACTTTGCCTTTCTGATAGGAATTTTTGTATCGTAAGCATCCTTTCAGAGCCACGACAATTGTCATTATATCGCTAATGAATTGTGGCAAGGATTTTGGCACAACATCTAGCTGAACATGCACATTAATAATTGATCTTGTTAAGCCCATCTGGGGTTGTTTATAGCCCCAAGGCCTAATTTGTGAAAATGAAATTTGTAGAGACACAAGTCTCTCCTCAAGTTTCCTAAGTGCACTTACATCTGGTAGTGGTGTATTACATCTTATTTTCTCAGGGGTTGCAAATTGTGACAGTTTTCTATTTTCAAGCGACTGTTTGCATGGAAGACCAATTTTGCCACTGGAAAATGGTTTATCGTGGGCTATCAAGCAGAGGTATTCTGCTTGCAAATCAGGCGTGAAGGACTTACTATTTTTTTGAGAAATCCAATTGTTCACAAATTTCACACGCAATGGGAGTGTCTTTAATTTGTTTCATGTACGTCTGTCTTGCATTTTTATTTCACAGGGAAGTATGAGTAGAAAGTGTTTGCTGGTTTTCATTGGTAGTAGTGCATGGCATTGCTTCTAGGACATGAAATGTGACAGTTTCATGACCATTTTGGGATATGTGAGCGTACCTGTTTCTTTTCTGTTGTGCATGAACAAATTTAAGTAGATTGTGATATGTGAGTTTCTCTCTTAAAGGAAACGTAGCAATGCATTTTTTTCTCTCGTGCATGACCTTTTTCAAGTTGTGGTAACTTACTCTACGTTTCTTGTCTAAGGTCACGATGACCTAATGGCAACTAGGATGAATTTCACTCTGATTCAGGTTGTCATAACTTAGTTTATGTTTTTTGTTTAAGGGGTGTATGGCCTCATCACAACTGGGACGAATTTTATGCATAACTTTTTCAAGTTGTGATAACTTACTCTATGTTTTTTGTTTAATCCCTGTATAGCCTCATCACAACTATGATGAATTTCATGCTTGGATTTTTTGTTCAAGCCCTGTATGGCCATATCGCAATTGGGAGGAGTTTCATTCTCACTAAAAATCATGCCACGTGTATACAAATTTGATGCAGTTTGGTTGGCATGGACATTCAACCTTGAACTGCTGATATGTCCAAGCAAAGGTTCATAATTGATATGTGTTGTATCTATTTTCAACTAGAGGATGTCAATTGTTCGATCACAATTTGAATCAATAGACCAGGAGTGGACAGTGCCATCTGGCAAGGCTGACCACACCTAAATATTTACTTTGAACATGATATAAAGCCATTGCAAACAAAATCTGCAACCCTCCACATTCCCTTTTTCAAATGGCAACGTCATGTTTACAAGGTATTCTTGCCAACTTCCAATTGTCGACATATTTTGTAGGAGATATGGAAAAAGGTGCTCATGCAAGCACCTAAAAGACTGTTGGCTGCCGCCTATAATTGCATTGCAAAAGAATTGTACAGTGTAAAGACGCAATGACTGCACATCGAACTCTGCTGCTACCAAACAACAAATTGCATTGAACAAACTATCTCCACAACTAGACACAACAATTGTTGCTAGCTGTAAACCATGGAAGTCTATGGGATGCATAATCCGTTTCCACTGCGATTCAAGGTCTATGAAAATGAGGGACAAGTAAAGATGAGCTTCTTCAACATTTCATATGGACATTTTTTTGTATAGTAGTGGTTCATAATGACCACTGAAAACATTGCCATCATGGAACAAGATGCAATATGGATTTTCAGATGCAGTTTTGTTGAATAGTAGATATCTTGTTTTTCTTGTCAATGACCATATACCAATTGATATATTGAGCTATTTAGATAGCCACTTTATACAAAATGTATCTTCCCAAAGTCCCCTCTCATGTGCATGCACAATTGGAGATGCAGACAACCATATCTTTGAAAAATACATAGCGACATCATGTATTCCATGCAATTGCCGAAGAAAATCATATTCCATTTCGTATTCATATGACTCCAATGCCTCAGCGTCGCCATTTTTTAAACAACCCAGGAAATAATCTATCAATTCATTGCACAGGTTGAGAAAGGAATAACGGAAATGCAGTAGAACCTGAAATGCATCGAAAAGGCAATCCCCTATAGTATACGAGAATGCATCCAATCTACAAATCCCATTGCTATGCAAAATCTCGTCAATGTTTTCATGTATAATGGAGTGTGTATCTATTTCATACGAGTCAACATATATTACTTCTTTCATATTTTGAACTTTCATTTTGAAGTTGTTTGATAGATACTTTTAGTTTGGATTAAGATAGAGAAAAGGGGAAAAAAATTAATAAAAGTCGAAAAAAAAAGGAAAGAAAAATAGGAAAAACACAAGCGTGGAACTGGGTACCAATCCCCGTATGTATATTTCAACATTCTTCTTGTCAACTTCAATCCCCCCTGGTCCCCATAGCAGATGACAAGAAAAAAAACCCACACTGGAAAGTGAACCAAACAAGAAGAAACAACGCAAATAATTAACACCATAAATTTACTCAACAGAAAGATTGATTTGAACCTATTCATGGAGTGCATCCTACAAGCTTCTCAGAGCCAGAAAAAATTTCTGCAAAAGAAAAAGGACAAGACAAAGGAAACAATTGGATGCATTTTTTTGACCCACAGAATAAAATCATTCCCTGCGTCTACACCCCGACGGATGGTTCCCTCTTGTGAAAACTCCGAACTAATTTTCGAAAACCCCTCTGCATTGCAATTTTCAAAATAGCTATAGATGTGGCAGCCGACATATGAAGACACATGGTTTCCAGGAACATAAATTAAGAGCACAAAGAAAGATGGTCTGCAACAGAATTTTGAGGCAGGGACTCCCACCATTGAAAAATACCAACGAAACGATGGAACGAAAACTTACCCATCAATGAGGGATGACAATAGCTCAGCCCCAAAAAATGCAAACCGTAAAAACAGGTCCAATAGCTTGCAAAGTTGAAGAACAACAAACTAGTGAAGAACCACGAAGAGGTTCAACTGCAATTGTAGGACCTCAAATTTGCAAAGTTGAATCAAAGAAGAACAAGGCTCATGGAACAAACCAATGAATAAGCATCGACCATTGAACCAATGATGCCAACAGAGAACAATTCAACACAATTTTACTGCAAATAACACTAGAAAAAAAATGGAATGAAACTATATTGCAACACCTCTATACAATAAACATTTAAGACTGCCAGAACTATTAGGTAAACAGTTAAGACTGTTAGAACCATCGAAGGGCGTAGTCTTGTGAAAAAATTTAAGAAAAAATGGAGCGTGGTAGGCCTCTTCTCTCGAAGAATGCAAGAATAAAGAAAAATTCACACGTAGTACTATGCTAGAGAATGTATTCTAGCTAGCAAAAAATGCTAAAGAAAACATTCGAACTAATTTTAGCATTAATCCACCTTCGACCAATGCATAAGAAAATATATGATTCAAAAAGAAAATATACGATGAAATACTTTGGATATGCGAACATATATAACATTGGGAATAGCAAAGCCAACAATAAGACCTCCAATCCATTGTCCAATCAGATCATGACAAATATGGTACTTTTAATTATATACAAATTGGTGTTTTCAGTTCCATGGTTCCAACAATAGATAATATGGAAATATTTGTGGTCAATCAACAATCTAGTACGAGGTCAACGAATTATCGATCGCTATAGCCCCTCTACAATCTAGTACGAGGTCAACGAATTATCGATCGCTATAGCCCCTCTATGCCTATGGCAGGGACTAACAAGAATATAAAACCAAGTGAGTTTTAAACCAAGTTAACTTTGAGTTTTTAAATAAATAAAAAATAGTCATAAAATAAAATATTAATATAGATATATTTTAAATTTAAATTTATTAAATATTAAGAGGGATGTTGAAGAAGATTTTTGGAAACAAAGTGTGTATGATGTTTTGTAAGTAATTAAAGCTTGTATGTATGGTGGAAAAGAGTGTTGGGGACACAACCAACACTACTTTCCACCATACATACAAGATTTAATTGTCCTTGATCATGGGTGGAGTGTCCACAAGAAATTTTGGATTTTTTGAAACATCATACACAATGTTTTCAAAAATATTCTTCAACAATATGACTCGCTGTAAAAACTTACACTCTCAAATTCAAAAAGACGAGAAACAAATTAAAATATAATTTTTTTAGTATTTAAAAGATCTATTAAAAATATATATATTTTGGTGTGTGTTTTTTCATACAACTTAATATTAATAATGGGGATTCATAAAAAAAAAACAATTAAAATTGGTGTCAAATATAGTTGGCACATATTCCTTTTCTATTCCTTTTTTTTAATAGTTGATATAATTTCACTTTTAATATTTTATATGTGTCTACAAAATTATTATTTAACTTACATTAATTTATTATTATTATTATTATATTTTTTAGTTTTATATAACATATTGTGCACTATATGTTAGAATCTCTTAAAGATGAAAACTAAGAACATAATCGGGACATAGTCATTAATGAGTTTCTTCTAAAATTTATAGATTATACATAAGACATTACAACACCATGTAAGATTTGCATATGTAATATTAAATACATTACCTAATTAAAACTTAATTATATATACTCACAATGTAATTATATATATATATA
>ML776702.1:1424918-1460365 GCA_009831015.1 Picea engelmannii
GGCTACAACCTCTGTTTTGCAAGCTGCAACTTGCTGAGAGCACCAACTCTCTGTTTTCTCTAGCACCTACTAGAAGGAAGCACCAACTCCCTGGTTTCTCTAGAACCCACTAGAAGGAAGCACCAACTCCCTAAGTGTTCCAGGACCAACTGGATGGAAGCACCAACTTCCAGTCACACAGGAACCAACCTGTATAATAGAGAACAATAGTTCTCCCTTGCACCACCCTAGCACCCTGGTTTCTTTGGTTGCAGCCAGATGGAAGCTATAACTCCCTATGTTCAAGCACCCACTTGAACCTCTGAGGACAACAGTCCTCCCTAGAACCTCTCTTCCACCCTGAAATATAAAGTTTGCTATATATAAATTTATCACAGTGATACAATATTTATCATTGGCTTACCAGGCTTATCACTATTCTACTATGCTGCTCTGCTCTCCTGTATCAGTGTCTCTCTGTCTGCATCTTCTTGCAATTTCTGATCTTCTGTTTTTCTCTACAAAAGAACCTTAGCCTTCCTTTAGTGTCTCACTGTCTTGTTGCACACATGCCTTGCGCTTTATGTGCTTATGCCTTTTATGCTCTATGCGCCATGTCCATTCAATGCACCATTCCTCTTCTCTATATTTCAGCTGCTGCACACTCCTCCTTCTACACTCCTAAATCCCTCTCAACAACAACAACCATATCTTCTTTCTTCTGCCTTCTTATAGTCTCTGTTCACCTTGTGCATCCCCTGTGCACAATGCTTCTGCATGCTCTTCATGTCGAGTTCTTTGCTTGTTCATCATTGCAACTCTTCGGCTTCTCTGGCTATTGAACCCATGTGTCCATCATCACTGGGTGTTATGCTAAGATTCCTTAGCCTCTCCAACAGTAGAGACTCTTTGTCTTCTCTGTCACAGTCGAGCTCATCCTCTCTATTGCATTTACGGGCTTCAACGCTCATCCATTTGTCAATTGCCTCTACAAACAGTCTTCATTCCACTAGCAGATTCCTTGAGACTCTTCAACTCCTCTGGAAATCACACATACATCTCTTCGAGTCCTCTGGCAGAAACCATCAGTGGTTTCTAGCAGTTACACTGTGAACCTCCAAAGACTGTTTCAACAACTCAATCTCCACTGATCAATTAACTATGAAGAGCAATAGTATCCCTTCTATCATATTCCTAAATAACCTGCACCATTGGATCATAAATGATGGGTCTCGTGCTTATTTCACCATTTCGTAATTCGACGTTTCGGCATTCCGACATTAAGATTTTCGGCATCTCTGTGGTGAGGCATCTCGACTCTCCAAGTATTGATCTCCGAAATGGATATTAGCTTCATGCTACCTCCTCCCTTGAGCCTTCGTCGATGTAACCATGGGTTATGACCAAGGGAAAATTATGAACATGTATTTTGCATTTCGCGTTTCAGGAATTTTGTGATGAGTTGTCTCGACTCTCCATGTCCCAAACTCCGAAATGGAGATTGTCTCTTCGAGCTCTTATTTACAACTCTTCGACGATGTGACCACCAGTGGTGACCATAGCCTTATTCGAAAACTCATTTCGATGTTTCGTCATTTCAACATTCCTATTGCAAAGTGTTTCGACACTCCAACTCCCGGTATTCAAAACCAACACCAAAAGGTGTTTTTCTCATTTCGGCACTTCTGTGTTGAAGAGTCTCGACTCTTGACTCCTCTAACTCCTGGTATCCAAATCTCCAGTCAATGTGCCTGTTTCATGTTTTCAGGGTTTCACATTTCGCAATTCTGGGACTCCTGATGATGAAGAGTCTCAACTCTTCCAACTCCCGGTATCCGAAACTGTCCTCTTGCCTTCGAGATTTCGTAACCCTACTTCACCTTACTCTTTAAAGAACGTTCAGGTTCTCCTGGATCCAACACCGGTCGGACCTTGGGCTCAGATATGACGTTCATCACGAATTCTCAGTGGGATCCAAAGATCACCGTCACTTCTCCTCCCGGGCTTACACATCCTCCTAACTTGGAATAATTTCTAAGTGTCAAAGGCTTTGACCTTTGATCTGTCTAAGATCCTGAGTACGCTATCTATCTTGAGCTTTGACAATGAGTTAACCTCGTCCCTGGTGCACACCTATGCACTGCATGCGACTCTATGCTAATCCTTCTGAGCTTACGTTGTCCTTTTTTTTCCATCGCTGCATACTCTGATCTTTCCAGCAATGATAAGCACACCTGCCTGTAAACATGCCAACAATCTCCCCCTTTGGCATTGATGGCAACCCTGAACGACTGCGCTAATCTGTTTGGACCTCCAACTATAACATCCGGTCCGAACCACTCCTTTTCTCCCCCTTTAACATCAATGTCAAATAAAACATGCCCCCCCTGAGCTGTTGCAGCAATTTTAGAAGGTATCCGATATTCAATCAATACAAAACTCCCTCTAACAGGATGGACTCTCTTAGGTGTGAGACGGGATGACACCCAGCTTCTGTCGAAGATATTCAAATGGTGTCTTGCTAGGGGTTTAGTAAAGATGTCTGCAATTTGTTCTGTGGTTGGGATGTAATGGACCTGAACAATCTAATTGGTGACTTGCTCTCTCAGAAAATGGTATTTTATCGGAATATGCTTGGTCTTGGAGTGGAATACAGGATTCTTGGACACACTGATGGCACTAGTGTTATCACAATGAATTGGGATCGGTGCAACGTATTTTACCTCCAAGTCTACAAGTGTCTGAATCATCCATAATATCTGAGTGCAACATGTAGCAGCAACAATGTACTCTACCTCTGTAGTTGATAAAGAAATGGAACCTTGATTTTTACTCAACCATGCTACTAGAGAATCTCCTAAGAAGAATGCACCTCCACTCGTGCTTTTCCTTTCATCCACACAGTTAGCCCAATCAACATCTGAGTAGACTGATAATTGAAAATTCTGATTCTTAGGATACCATAGGCCATAGTTCATTGTTTCTTTCAAATATCTGAATATCCTTTTGACAGCTAGCAAATGACTATGTTTTGGTGCAGACTGATATCTTCCTACCATCCCAACAACATGCATTATGTCTAGACGAGATGCTATGATGTACAACAGACTGCCTATCATTGACCTATATGAACTTTGATCAACATCAAGTGAGTCATCATCCTTGCTTAATTTGCATCCAGTAACCATAGGTGTGCTCACATGTTTAGAATCTTCCATTTGAAACCTTTTCAACATTTCTCTTAGATATTTTTCTTGAGAAATGAACATCCCTTCATATCTCTGAGTAATTTTCAGACCAAGAAAAAATGACAGTTCACCTATCATAGACATTTCAAACTCAGACTCCATGGTAGAAGAAAACCATTGTACCAATGAATCCTTATTACATCCGAAGATGATGTCATCTACATAGACCAACACGATGAGAAAATCATTATCCTTTGTTTTGATATATAGATTGTTGTCAATTGTTCCTCTCTTGAACCCTTTGTCTTTGAGATACGTATCCAGTCTTTGATACTAGGCACGAGGGGATTGTTTTAACCCATATAAATCTTTCTTCAGCTTGCATACTAAGTCAGGGTTATCAGACAATTCGAAACCCTCTGGTTTTTACATATAGACTTCTTCATTGAAATCTCCATTTAGAAAATCTAACTTGACATCCATTTGATAGACTTTAAACCTTTTACGACAAGCATAGGAAAGAAATATTTTGATAGCTTCTAATCTTGCTACGGGCGCAAATGTTTCATCAAAATCCAGTCATTCTATTTGAGCATAGCCTTTACAGACCAATCTTACTTTGTTCTTGACAACTTGTCCCTACTCAACCAACTTATTCTTGAAGATCCATTTGTAACCAATGATATTTTTACCTTCAGGTCTATGAACCATTTCCCACATATTGTTTTTCTCAATCTGATCAAGTTCATCATTCATTGCTTTAACCCAATGGTCATCTTTGCTAGATTCATTAAATTCTTTGGTTCCAGCATGGATATGAAAGCTATATGTGATGTTTTGGTGTTTTTGATTAGCTTTCTCCTGGTTTGTACACCTTTGTCTTTTTCACCAATTATCTGACTTGCAGGATGATTCTTTCGAGTGATTCTGGAGGAGGAGTTTGAAGTTGTCTATTGATTTGAGTCCGTCTCAGTATCTGTGTCTTCATCTGATTCAGAGTCTTTGTTTTCTGATTCTTGGACCTGTTCATCTTCATCTTCAGCTTCCGCTGTGTCCTCTGTAGAAGACTCATTTTTGTACACCTCTCTTGTTGGGATTCCTTCATCAACTTTTACGTCAATACAGTCAACCATTTTATGCAACCTCTTATTATAGCATCTGTATCCTTTACTATTTGTAGAATACCCTAATAAGATACCTTCATTAGCCCTATCATCATATTTTCCAAGGTTCTCATCATTATTATTTATGTAACATTTACTCCCAAATACTTTGAAGTGTTTGATTGAAGCAGATCTCCCATACCACAGTTCATAAGGTGTCTTGTCACTTTGTGGTCTGAGGTGGGATTTGTTAAGAACATGGACCACTGTGTGTATTGCTTCTACCCAGTAGGTTTGACCAATGTTCTTCTCATTCATCATTGAACTGGCCATTTGTTGTACTGTTATGTTTTTCCTCTCAATTACTCCATTTTGTTGTGGAGTTCTTGGGATTGTGTATTCTCTCTTGATCCCATGCTTATCACATAATTTCTTGAAATCACTTGACATAAATTCTCTTCCTCTGTCTGATCTTACTTCCTTTAACCTCTTGCTTGTTTGGTTCTCAGTTAACGCCTTAAATTTTTTAAACTTCTCAAATGCTTTAGCTTTTTCCTTAAGAAAAGAAACCCAAGTAATTCTAGAGTAATTATCAATAATCATCATGCAGTAGTTTTCTTTCCCTGTGCCTTCCTGTCTTGATGGTCCACATAAATCCATATGAACTAGTTGGAGTGGTTTCTCTATTGAAGTAGAGTTCTTGAACTTAAACTGTGTCCTGGTTAGTTTTCCTACTTGGCAGGGTTTACACATAGAATCTTGGGGCTTTGATATTCTCGGAAGATCTTTTACTACCTCAAGATTTTTGAGCTTGATTAAGTGGTCAAAGTTTAGATGTCCAAGTCTCCTATGCCATAACCAACTTTCATCATGTTTGATTAGATGACATTCTTCTCTATCTTCTTTTAGAACATATACATTATTTTCTATCTTCATGCCTTGGGCTACCACTTGTCCTGAGTTTACAGACTTTATCTTGCAGTCCTTAGACGTGAACATCACTTCACATCCTCTGTCGCACATTTGACTTACACTGAGAAGATTATGTTTCAGCCCATCTACAAGCAGAACATCTTGGGCTTTTCCTTTTCCATTACTTAAACTCACCATCCCTTTACCCTTTATTTTACCTGGAGCATCATTTCCAAAGGTTACGTTTCTTGATTTTCTTTCACTTAGAGATAGAAATTTACCTTTGTCTCTCATCATATGTTTGGAGCATCCATTGTCTATATACCAAGGGTTCGTTTGTCTTTGAGATGACAACACTAATCCACACTTGTCACTTTCTTTCTTCTTCCAAACCTTGAAATTTTCAGTAGGGGAATTCAAATCTAGTTCATAGTTCCTTAAGAGACAGTCAACAGATTTATGTCCATAGTTATGACAGACGTAACATTCTGGTTCATTGAATAAAGGATCATAACAATTGTTATGCTTAACCTGTGTCATTTTCCCATCCATCAAGTGATTTGCAGTCTGTGGTGGTTTGTTACTTGGTTGTCTCATTCTTTGTTGTGGCAGATATCTATACCTTGAATGTCTTGATTGCTCATAATTTAATTTTAAAGAACAGCTTACAACTTTATGACCAAAGTTAGAATGAAAGAAACAATACCCATAGAAAAAACCTTGGTACCTGGGAAAAGTCTGTCTTCTTTGAGGAGGTCGATTTCTTTCATGCCGATAATTTCTCTAATCTATAGATTCAGTTCTGGTACTTTTTCTTTCATTCCTTCTTGGTGGTTGATTTTCTTTCTTTATTTCTGCAGAGTCACTGTTGTCAATGTTTGAGGATTTGAAAAACTTGATAGGTTCTTTGTTTCTTGGCTGACCACTACTTGATCTCTCTTCATAACCCAAACCAGTTTTCAACTTTGGATTCCTTTGCTGATTCAGAATGGTGGCTAATCCTTCTAAGGCTTTGATACTTGATAGATTCTGATGATACAAGGCTTGAAACCTCTCCAACTCTTTTCTCGTTTTCACTACTTCTTCTTCCAGAGCTTTACATCTTGCCTTCTTTTCTGATAACTGTTGTTTCAGAATGTCCTCGATTTTCTTTGCCTCTTCTAATTCCACTTTTAGCAGGGCAAGGTCTTCATTAGGCTATTTACTGTCTTTCTCTAACTGTATCAACAATTGTTTTTGCTTTCTGTTCTTAATTCTGAGTCTGTCAATCTCTTTCAGTGCACTGATCAGTTCTCCTTCCATATCAATCATAGATTCTTCTTCATTAGTCTCACTTCCCGTGCTTTTATTATCATAGTCCTCTTTTGCCATAAGTATGAAATCATTTAGTTTATCTTCAATAGAGGAGTCATTGTCTTCATCATCTGAAGGATCATCATCATTGTTTACACAAAGACTTTTCTTCTTAAAATTATTCTCTTTAAAGAAATTTTTGTGTTTGTGCTTCTCCTCATCATCACATGTCTGATCATTTCTTTTTTGAGGACATTTATTTGCAAAATGACCTATCTTGCCACAGTTGAAACATTTGAAAGGCAGTTTACCTTTGTATTTTACTGATCCCTTCTTCGGTCTCTTCACAAATTTTGCTTCAATTTCATCAGGCTCAGAATCCTCACTCTTGTCTACCTTAAATGATGCTTCTCTGGAGGTGGGTTTATCTTTAACTATTCTCATTTCATATGCAGTCAATGTTCCTAGAAGTTGATCAAACTCCAAGGTTTTTATATCATTAAGTTCTTCTATAGTAGAGACCTTCGGGTTGAACCTATCTGGTAGAGATCTCAAAATTTTCTGAACTAAAGAAGGTTCCTCAATTTTTTCACCAAGTGCTTTCATTGCATTTACTAGTTCTTCAACTCTCATAAAGTATTTTCCAACAATTTTGTCTTCTTTCATCTTCAGTTTTTCAAACTATACTCTGTAGGTTTGAAGCTTGGCGTCCTTTACCTTCTCATTACCTTCATAACTGCTAATGATTTTGTCCCACATTTCTTTGTCAGTTCCTAGGTGCATAACTTTTACAAACTTTGCTTCTGCAAGCACACTCAAGATAGCATTCATAGCCTTAGCATTGAAGCTAAATTCTAGCTTGTCATCCTTATTATCTAGTACAACTGGCTTTACATAACCAGTATCTACCACATCCTAGACATCTTCACCTAAAGCCATTATGTAGGTTCTCATTCTGACTTTCCATAAGGTAAAGTTTGTTCCATTGAATAGAGGGGCCTTATTGGTTGAATTTCCTTCATGGCTTGACATGTTTAAGCTCTAAGATGTACCCTTAGATAAAAGGGGCCTGCTCTGATACCAATTGTTGGACAGCTGAGCGAGGGGGTGGGGGGCGGGGTGAATCAGTTGGTACCGAGATTATACAATTATGCTTATTTTAAACTCTTTGCAGAGCATTGAATGAAAATCACAATAATGCAGGGAGGTAAGCAATAGAACATTCACCATCATTCACACATATTAAATATACAGAGACATATATTTCCTAAGGAAACCCATAAAGGGTAAAAACCTCTTCTTCTTTATATGATAAGTAATCTTTACAATCTGTACATTATCATACTTATGAGAACCAACTCATAATGAGGCTACAACCTCTATTTTCCAAGCTGCAACTTGCTGAGAGCACCAACTCTCTGTTTTCTCTAGAACCAACTCCCTGGTTTCTCTAGCACCCACTAGAAGGAAGCACCAACTCCCTAAGTGTTCCAGCAGCAACTGGATGGAAGCACCAACTTCCAGTCACACAGGCACAAACCTGTATAATAGAGAACAACAGTTCTCCCTTGCACCATCCTGCCAACCTGGTTTCTCTGGCTGCAACCAGATGGAAGCTACAACTCCCTGTGTTCAAGAACCCACTTGAACCTCTAAGGAAAACAGTCCTCCCTAGCACCTCCCTTCCACCATGAAATATAAAGTTTTCTATATATAAATTTATCACAGTGATACAATATTTATCATTGGCTTACTAGTCTTATCACTATTTTTGTATGCTGCTCTACTCTCCTGTGTCAGTGTCTCTCTGTCTGCATCTTCTTGTGATTTTTGATCTTCTATTTTTCTCTACAAGCGAACCTCAGCCTTCCTTTAGTGTCTCACTGTCTTGCTGCACACATGCCTTGCACTTTTTGTGCTTCTGCCTTTTATGCTCTGTGCACCATGTCCATTCAATGCACCATTCCTCTTCTTTGTATTTCAGCTACTGCACATTCCTCCTTCTACACTCTCGAATCCCTCTCAACAAAAACAACCATATCTTCTTTCGTCTACCTTATTATAGTATCTGTGCACCTTGTGCATCCCCTGTGTGCATTGCTTCTGCATTCTCTACATGTCGATTGCTTCGTCTGTTCATCATTGCAACTCTTTAGCTTATATGGCTGTTGAACACATGTGTCCATCATCACTGGGTGTTATGCTAAGATTCCTTAGCCTCTCCAACAGTTGATACTCTTTGTCTTCTTTGTCACATTCGAGCTCATCCTCTCTGTTGCAGTTACAGGCTTCAATGCTCATCCATATGTCAATTGCCTCTACGAACAATCTTCATTCCACTGGAAGATTCCTTAAGACTCTTCAACTCCTCTGGAAATCACACAGAAGTCTCTTCGAGTCCTCTGGCAGAAACCATCAGTGGTTTCTAGCAGTTACACTGTGAACCTCCAAAGACCGCTTCAGAAACTGAATCACCACTGATCGATTAAATGTGAAGAGGAATAGTAGCCCTTCGATCATATTCCTAAATAACCTGCACCGTTGGATCATAAATGATGGGTCTCGGACTTATTTCACCATTTCGTAATTCGGCCTTTCAGCGTTTTGGCATTCTGGCATTCGGATTTTCGGCATCCTTGTGGTGAGGCATCTCGACTCTCCAAGTCACGATCTTTTAAATGGAGATTAGCTTCATTCTATCTCCTCCCTTGAGTCTTAATCGATGTGACCATGGGTTATGACCAAGGGCCAATTCTGAACATGTATTTCACATTTCGCGTTTTGGGGATTCTGTGATGAGTCGTCTCGATTCTCCATGTCCCAAACTCCGAAATGGAGCTTGTCTCTTCGATCTCTTCTCTACAGCTCTTAGACGATGTGACCACCGGTGGGTACCATAGCCTTATTCGAAAACGCATTTCGACGCTTCGTCATTTCGGCATTCTTGTTGCAAAGTGTTTCGACAATCCAACTCCCAGTATCCGAAACCAACACCAAAAGGTGTTTCTTTCATTTCGGCATTTCGACACTCCTATGTTGAAGAGTCTCTACTCTTGACTCCTCTAATTGACAGTATCTGAACCTCCGATCGATGTGCATGTTTCCGGTTTTCGGGGTTTCGCATTTCACGATTTCAGGACTCCTGATGATGAAGAGTCTCGACTCTTCCAACTCCTGGTATCCAAAACTTTCCTCCTGCCTTCGAGATTTCGTAACCCTGCTTCACCTTGCTCTTTAAATAACTTCCAGGTTCTCCTGGATCCAACGCCGGTTGGATCTCAAGCTCAGATCTGACGTTCATTGAGAATTCTGAATGGGATCCAAAGATCATTGTCGCTTCTCCTCCCAGGCTTACACATCCTCCTAACTTGGAATAATTTCTAAGTGTCAAATTCTTCGACCTTTGATCTGTCTAAGATTCTGAGTACGCTATCTATCTTGAGCTTTGGCAATGAGTTAACCTCGTCCCTGGTGCACACCTACGCACTACGTGCGACTCTACGCTAATACTCCTAAGCTTAAGTTCCCTATTTTTCCATCGTTGCATACTCTGATCTTGCCATCAATGACAAGCACACCTGCTTGTAAACATTCCAACAACACACACACACACACACACACACACATATATATATATATATATATATATATATATATATATATATATAAAGAGAGAGAGAGAGAGAGAGAGAGAGAGAATTCAATCGTTTAGGTTCTAAAGTGTTTACATAAATATAACATATGTATTAGTTACCCTTAGGACCATCCTGGAAATCAATCTTACTTCTCTTTCTCATGAAAACACCTCAAGAGGGTCTAGGCCTGGGCGTGCTTCAATGCTCTAAAGACTACACAAACAATAAACATTGTTATATTCTTTTTTTCTCGATGAATTAATAAACATACAAAATGATACTTTGTAATTTAACCTAAGACAGGTCACCGCATATGCTAGTGTCAATCATGATATTATTTGGGTTGGTTTTCATTGATGTCAACCCTTGAAGAATGTCCGATAGCGAATTCTGGTAGCACAAATATTTGGGTAATGGACCCAAGTTTGTTTGATGTATAATGGTATGAGTTTTAATATATTTTAAGGTAATACTATTCTAGATGGATAGTACATGTCATGCCATTTCCGGTGGTATATGGAACGTCACATAACTCCTCATGGTTAGAGAGTAATGACCATGTGAAGTTGGAGAACCCTCATGAGTCATCTAGAAGTGCCAAAAGGTCAAAGTAGTCAAAGTGATTGCAAAGAAGAAATTATTTAAATAATAAAGTGAAGTGATGAGTGTACTATAAGTCAAAGTGGATATGAAATAAATTATTTAAATAATAAAGTTAATGGATAAATTACTAAGTGGACAAGTGGTTAGAAGTGGGTTAGCCCTAAAATAAGGAAAGTGGTTTAAGATGGTTAGAAGGTAACCCTTTGAGTAAGCTACATAAAAGTATAAATAACAGGTAAGGGTATCTCATTTTAATTACACTTGAGCATATTGAATATCTACAAGTGATTGAGGTCAAAAAAGGACATCTAAGACGAATTTCAAAGCAAAGGTGAAGTAAACAACGCTGAATTAATTAAAGGGGGGATAAATTCTTTTGATGATGCTTTCTAAGGTATGTTACTTAAAAGTCATCTCACCATTTTCTCACAAAACGTTTTTCTATAATGATTCGGACCATGAAATATGGAGGTATTTGAGGAAACATATCCAAGTAGTTGTGATAAAAATTTCAGCTTGTGGGTCATTGTATTTTTGGAGTTACACTCCGTGGAAAATAAGGTTTTTTGGTAGTCTTGAAACTAGTCTAAAACAGGTGTTTTGGGTACAAACGTCATAAATTATTCATAATGGATCCAAATTCAGCAAGAAAAAATGTATTGGTTAGATTACAGTCTTTAGTATTCAGTGTACCATTTTAAGATCCATACAAAAATTATTCCTTGCGGGGCACACTCCACAAGTCCTCTCTCTAGAATAAGGCAGAATTCAACAAGGTATACCATTTTTGTTATAACGCCTTTTATGAGATGTTCCAAGTAGTGAAACCTAGAGGAATTGAATAAATGAAATTGAATAAAAGTTTACACTATTTTTGGATCTTTATTCATTACAGGTACATAGTTATGATTATTTCAAGTTAGGGTTGTTGACTAATTCAAAATTAGTCATGTGAGAAAAAACTAAAGTTTGATAAAAATGTTAGTCTCTTGTTGTTAAAGTTAAAGAAGGTTTGTAGGTATATGATCATATACACCAGGTATATTATAGATTTATAGATCAGATTTGGATGATGGAGTTGATGAGTGTTTTTGGTTGAGGTACATTTTGGGTACATGGTTGAGACAAGTAGTTGATGAGTTGGCACATACATGAGCTGTATAGTTGATGATGTTGGTACATATTGATGAGTCATATTTTATGTGTATTTGATGCATGATTGGTAGATATTTTGTGCATGGTTGATGCACTTGTTGAAGGTACAGGTTGAGGTATAGGTTGATGCATGGTTGATGCACTTGTTTATGGTACAGGTTGATTACAAGTTGATTGGTAAATTTTGGTACAAGTTTACAATAGTATATAGCACAGTGATAGTGTGACAATGATTTCATCATTCTACTTATACAAAAAGGTGGTTGGATGGGGCAAGGATAGGTGGTTGTAGCCATCTTTCGTTTGTAGCTGAAGAACATAGGGGGTTGTAGCCTCCTTCTAGTTGTAGCCAGGGAATTGGGGAATTGAAGCTTCCCTTAGGTTGTAGCCTGAGAAACAAGAGGGTTGGATCCTCCTTCTAGTTGCAGTTGGAAAACAAAGGAAGTTGGTGCTTCCAATGAATGTAATTCTTAAAAACATAAAAGAAAAATTATTCTGTGGTTTTCTCCCGCTTTGGATTTCCACATAAAAACACTAGCGTACTGTGTATGTGTATGATTGATCATTTGTTAATTTTTTATTTACTCTGAAACTATTGGATGATAATGCTGCATTGATATAACACTTGCATTTTATGGTTAAAAAAGATTAAATTTCTCTATTACTGATCCATCCTCCCTCTCAGTAATCCAACAATTGGTATCAGAGCAGGTTCCTTTAGAAATCAGTTTAACCACTAAAAGATAGAACATGGAGAAAAACAACATGTATAAAAATGGAATACCACAGTTTGATGGACACAAGTATGCATTCTAGAGTAGAACAATGAACACATATATACAAGCACATGGATTTTAAATTTAGCAATCAGTAGTAGATGGATACAAAGAACCAACAGTTCTGCCAACAAGTGAAAAAGAAATGAAACTCAGTCAAAATAATTCCAAAGACACAAATGCACTTCTGAATGGTCTTGGTGAATCAATATATACCAAAGTTGTACATTGTAAATCCACTAAAGATATTTGGGACAAACTTAAAAATATTTAGGAAGGAGATTCAAAAGTCAAAGCAACAAAGCTTCAAACTTATAGAGGTCAATTCAAACAACTAAAGATGAAGGAATATGAGAATATTGCAGCCTACTTCTTGCAAGTTGATGAAACAATGAATGCAATCATAGGATTGGGAGAATAAATTGAAGAATCTGTAATTTTTCAAAAGGTACTAAGATATTTTCCTATGAGATTCATCCTAAGATATCAACACTAGAAGAAAGAGTAGATCTAGATTCAATAATCATGGATGAACTACATGTAATCTTCACAACATATGAAATGTGAACTGAACAGGAAAATCCATATATAAAAGAAACAACTTTCAAAGCATCCAAAAGGTCAAAGAAAAAGGGTAAGCAAAAGGAACATAGTAGCAGTAGTGAATTCTCAGAAGATGATGAAGAATAAGTGGCCAACTTTGTCAAAAGATTGAACAAGGGAACCAATGGAAGATATAAAGGTAAGCTTCCATTGATTTGTTTTAATTTTCATGGTATTGGTCATTTTGCTAACAAATGTCCTGATAAGAAAAATAAGAAGAATGATGAAGATTACTCAAATAACAAACAAACATATAAAGGAAAAAGAAAAAAGAAAAAAATCTTTTAAGAAAAGATTATGCACCAAAGAAGACATCTCCTCATCAGATGAATATGAAGTCAGTGACAGTGAGACAGAAAGAGTTATATTCATGGTAGTAAAATACTCTTATAAAGAAGACACCGAAGAAGAATATGAAGAGACAGAAGTTGACTACCGATAAGAATTGTTGAGTGCGATAGAAGTTATAAGAAGATAAAAGAAGAAAAAAAAGAAGCTACAAGAAGAACTAAACAAGAAAGAAGACACTCACAAACTAGAACAAATGATCATGAAATTGAAGGTTCAAATAGAAGAATGTAAAAGAATTGAATAAAGAACTCAAATAACAGTTAGAACAAAGAGACAAGATCATTGGAAATTTGGAAGTAGAGATGATCACATTGAGAAAGGATCTTCAAAAGAAAAATATGCATAACAACTCAAATGTTTTGGATGACATTATCAATAATAAAAAGCCTCATCATGACAACTCTGGTCTTGGATAGAATCAGACAGAAAAGGGATCAAGATCCAAAGAAACAGAACAAGAAACATACCCAAAAAGTTATGCAGAAACAATCAAAGAGAATAGGAATACCTACAAGGAATATTACAGGGACACTACTCCACCGAGAAGATTCATATTTCATAATCAAGGACTAACATAAACAAACATTCCTCACGAAGAATAAGGATTCATAAAAGTAACTCATTTCATAAGATCTTCAACTCCCAGGTATCAAACTATCTTTTTTTGTTTATGTTATGCATGCAATAATTTTGTACATAAAGATGTAAATTGCAGAGCTAATAGGAGGAACATAAACAAATTTGAAAGTCATGCACAAAATGGTTATCCTAGAAGGCCTATTGAAACACAAATAAGAAGATACAACATGTTTGAATCATTGAGAACTGAAATGGAATGCTACAAGTACAACAAGTTTGGACACATGGCCAAAGATTGTAGAATGACAGTCCCTCCTAGAGAACCACAACAGAACAACAACAATCACATATAGGAAACTCATAAGAGAGCATGAATATGAAATAAAAATTAGTATAGCAATGAAGAATGTACACTCTCTCTACAAGCTAAGTAGAAAAAACATGGTTGGTATGTTGACAGTGGAAGTTCAAAACACATGACAGGTGATAAATATAGGTTTCTTACATTAATAAAGGAAAGAGATTGATCGGTCTCCTTTGGAAATGATGATTCAACTAAAATCATTGGAAAAGGCACAGTCAGAATTAGAAACAGGAATACCAAGGAAGAAAATGTTATACTAGTATAAGATATGAAACATAATCTTCTAAGTGTAAGTCAAATTTGTGACCAAGGTCATAAAGTTACTTTCGATTCACACAAGTCTGAGATAAGAAAAGAAGTTTCAGGAAAATTGATTGCAACAACTACAAGAACTTCAAGAAACATATATGTATTAAGTGAAATTGGAAATGAAAAGTGTTGTCTAGGAAAAGACGATGAAAGTTGGATATGACATAGAATAATGGGTCACATAGACTTTGATAACCTTGTCAAAGTAAACAAATAGGAAGCAGTTAGATAAATACCCCAGATCACGAAACCAACCAACACTTTATGCAAGAATTGTCAACAAGGAAATCAAACAAAGACCAGGTTGAAATCAAAGGAATATTCAATGACAAGATCACTGGAAATTGTGCATACTGATCTAGTTGGACCAACTAAAACAAAGGGTTTAAAAGGTGATAAATAATTTATATTATTAGTTGATGATTATACAAAAATGACTGTAGTTTTCTTTCTCAGGAAAAAGTGAGAAGATTTTGAAAACTTCAAGGTCTACAAGAAGATGGTTGAAAATGAAATGGATTCAAAAATCAAATGTTTGAGATATGATAATGGAAGAGATTTCACTTCAAAGGAGTTTATGGAATACTGTAGCAGGTATGGAATAAAAAGGAAATTCTCTGTTTCTAGGAAACCTCAACAAAATGGAGTTGTTGAAAGAAAGAACATGACAGTATAGGAAATGGATCGAACAATGATAACAGATTCCAAATTGATAGATATTTTTTGGACACATGAAGTGCATATAACAATTCACATTCAAAACAGAGTAATTCTCATAAACACCAATGGAAAAACTCCCTATGAGCTATGGAAAGGAAGACCATCAAATGTGAAGCACTTCAGAGTATTTGGAAGCAAATGCTACATCAAAAGAGAAGATGGAAGAATGGGAAAGTTTGAATCTTGTGTGGAAAAAGGAGTACTTCTTGGTTACTCAAGTACAAGGAAAGCATACAAGTGTTATAATCTAAGGTTGAACAATGTTGTGGAAAGAATCAATGTAACAATTGATGAAACATGTGGACGAGAATTAAAGGAAGAATACAATGAATCAATGGAACAAATTTAAGAAGAAGAAGAAAAAGATGAAGAAGAGGTAAAAGGGGAAGATGAAGAGGATCGAATAGAAGTAGAAGAGAAAGTTCAACAAGTGTCTCCAAATACACCTAGAAAATGAGTACAAAAGAATCATCCTTCAGATAAGATTATAAGAAACAACGATGCAGGAGTTGAGACTAGAGGAAGAATCCATTCATCAGAACAAGCACACATAACACTCTTATCTATGATTGAACCAAACAGTTTCGAAGTGGCCAAAAATGATGAATTATGGAATAAGGCCATAGATGAAGAATTGGATCAAATAGAGAAGAATGACACTTGGGAATTGGTTCCAAGACCAAAGAATAAGAATGTGATTGGCACAAATTGGGTTTTCAGAAATAAATTGAATGAATATGGACATGTTACAAGGAATAAAGCTAGATTGGTATGTAAAGGATATGCACAGGTTGAAGGAATCGACTTTGAAAATACATTTTCCCTAGTTGCCAGAATGGAAGCAATGTGATTTCTTTTAGCTTATGCATGCTCCAAGAATATTAAAGTGTATTATATGGACGTGAAATTAGATTTTCTGAACGGGGAACTTGAAGAAGAAGTCTACATTGAACAAGCAAAAGGATTTCAGTTTTCAGAAAACGCATATTATGTGTGTAAATTAAAGAAGGCCTTGTATGGTCTAAAACAAACTCCTAGAGCATGGTACTCTAGACTGGATAAATATATACAACATGGAAGGTTGAAAAAAGGAAGTGTAGACAACAACCTCTACATCAAGGTAACTACAGATGGTATTTTATTAATTGAAGTTTATGTTGATGATATTATTTTTGGAAGTAACGATGACAGGTTAAGACATAAATTTGCAAAGGATATGCATAATGAATTAGAAATGTCATTACTTGGAGAACTATCTTTCTTTATGGGTCTTCAAATATGTCAAATCAACCAAGGAAATTTTTTTTCTCAAAGTAAGTATATCAGAGAAATGCTAAAGATGTTTGGAATGGAAGATTGCAAACCAGTTACCACTACTATGCAAACCAGTTGAAAGTTGAGCAAAGATGATGATTCAAAGTCTACAGAACAGAGACAATAAAGGTCAATGACTGGGGCTTACTATATGTTACAACATACAGACCATATGTAATGAAGGAAGTTGGACATGTGGGACAATTTCAAGAAGAACCAAAGGAATCACATGTCTTAACAACGAAGAAGATTTTAAGATATCTCGAAGGAACATAAGAGTTTGGATTATGGTATCCAAAAGGAAATTATCTATCACTTATTCCCTAAATAGATGCATATTGGACAGGTTGCATTAATGACCGATGAAGCACCAATGGAGAAACATTCTACTTGGGTGAGTGTTTAGTATCTTGGATAAGAAAAAAACAATCATCAATATCTTTATCTACAACGGAAACAGAGTATATTGCAACAACATGATGTTGTACACAGGTTCTATGGATGAAACAAACTCTCACAGATATACAGGTTGAGTATGATGAGCCCATTCCAATCTATTATGATAATAAAAGTGCCATCATTATCTCAAACAACCCGATGATACACTCTAAGACGAAGCACATTCCAATCAAGTATCACTTTCTACGGGAAGAAGTTGCAGAGAAGAACTTAAAAGTTGAATATGTGGGCACAAAATAACAAGTGGAATACATCTTTACAAAATTGCTTCCACTTGAAGCCTTTGAGTATCTTTGCCAGAGACTCGGAGTAATTTCTACTTGAAAATGAATACCTTTGAATGCTTATCTTATATGTCTTACATTTACATGAGGAAGCACCATAAATAGGATAGTTCAGGTTGGGAGATAAGTTTCAGAAAGAGTTCAGTCAGGGGGAGAAGCCCCAGATGGAAAGATACATTTTCCATTGATGACAAATTGGGAGATATTTATCATGTGCAAAGGTAAATGCTTGGAGAAAGATCACAGAGGCATGGTTCCAGGGGGAGTGATGGTAACAGGGGGAGAATGAGTGATATGACTTCAGTATTGCATCATAGTATTTCCATCGATGCCAAAGGGAGATATTTTTTATTATTTGGGTTGGTTGTCATTGATGTCAACCCTTGAATAAAGTTCGGTAGCAAATTCCTGTAGCACAAAGGTTTGGGTAATGGACCCAGGTTTTCTTGATGTATAATGGTACACATTTTATTATATTTGAAGGTAACACTATTTTATATGGATAGTACATGTCATGTCATTTCTGGTGGTATGTGGAACGTCACATAACTCTAAGAGAATTATGGCCATGTGAAGTTGGAGAACCCTCATGAGTCATCTAGAAGCCTCAAAAGTTCAGAGTAGTTAAAGTGGTTGCAAAGAATAAATTATTTAAATAATAAAGTGAAGTGATGTGTGTACTACAAGTCAAAGTGTATACAAAAGAAATTATTTAAATAATAAAGTTAATGAAGAAATTACTAAGTGGACAAGTGGTTAGAAGTGGGTTAGTCCCAAAAGGTTAAAGTAGTCAAAGTGGTTGCAAAGAAGAAATTATTTAAATAATAAAGTGAAGTGATGAGTGTACTATAAGTCAAAGTGGATACAAAATAAATTATTTTAATAATAAATTTGATGGAGAAATTACTAAGAGGACACGTGGTTAGAAGTGGGTTAGCCCTAAAATAAGGAAAGTGGTTTAAGATGGTTAGAAGGTAACCCCTTGAGGAAGCTACATAAAAGTATAAATTAGAGGCAAGGGTCTCTCATTTTAATTACACTTGAGCATATTGAATATCTACAAGTGACTCAGGTAACCAAAGGATATCTAAGGCGAATTTCAGAGGGAAGGTGAAGTAAAGAAGACCGAAATTCAAGGGAGGATAAATTATTTTGATAATGCTTTCTAAAGTATGTTACTTACAGGTCATCTCACCATTTTTGCAATAACATTTTTTCTAGAATGATTTAGATTGTGAAAATATGGAGGTCGTTGAGGAAACATATCCAAGTAGTTGTGATAACAATTTCATCTCGTGGGTCATTGTATTTTCGGAGTTACACTCTGTGGAAAATAGGGTTTTTGGCTAGTCTTGAAAATAATCTAAAACATGTGTTTCGGGTAAAAACGTCATAAATTCTTCATAACAGATCCAAATTTCATAAGACCAAATGTATTGGTTAGAGTATAGTCTGTAGTATTCAGTGTACCATTTTCATATCCATGCAACAAACATTATTTGCACGGCATGATCTACAAGTTCCCTCTCTAGAATAGGCCAGAATTCAACAAGTTATGCCATTTTTTCTATAACTCATTTTTTGAGACGTTCCAAGTAGTGAAACCTGGAGGAATTGCATAAAAGAAACAAAAGAACATTGTGTACTAGTTTTAGATCTTTATTCATTACAGGTACATAGTTATGATTATTTCAAGTTAGGGTTATTGACTAATCCAAAATTAGTCATGTGAGACAAAAGTAAAGTTTGATGAAAATGATTGTCTCTTGTTGTTAAAGTTAAGGAAGATTTGTAGGTATGTGATCATATACACCAGGTGTATTACATAGTTACAAATCAGATTTGGATGATGATATTGATGAGGGATTTTGGTTGAGGTACATGTTGGGTACATGGTTGAGAAAATTAGTTGATGAGTTGGCACATACATGAGTGTTGGTCACTATAATTGCTTATTAATTAAAAAAATCAAGTGTCACATAAATTGTCAACCCAAGGAAGTCTGTTTATTTCAAAGGAAATCGCACACTGTATATGCTCAATCTCAAAAGCAATCCAAAAAGTTACACTAATCACACCTTGCCTTGAACAGACTGAAGTTCTACCTTGAATTATAGTGAAAGCAATCTATCTATTGCAGAGTTTTAAGATTCAAAAGGAAATAACTATCAGAAGAATCCTGGATTACATTAAGAAATAGCAACCTAGGAAAAATGAACCTTTTAGCACACTGCAAAGAACACTAACTATTATGTAACAGAGAACAATACCCTATTCCCCAAAGCAGGAATCTTTAGCACCCGTCTCTGACTATCACACTTTCATAAACTCATTCTGCAAACAAAATTACCAATCAAAATGATTATCAATTACCTAGGAATGAATTGTATGAAAACGATGTAACAATCAGTGGAAACAGAGTTTTAACAAGGTATAGATAAAAACAATACTAACACACTACATAAACTAATGGGTGAATATTGTGAAGAAGGTGGGCCCCTTCCTTCTCACAAGATTCCCCAGAAATAAAAGGGATTAAAAAGTAATGCTCAGAATGATCTTTTATTCATCTGTCAAATATGACAAGTTACAATATCCAGAGTGAACACTCTCCTTCTCTATGATTCACTTCTCTCTAAGCCTTTCGTAATCTCCCTTGTAATGTTGATTTCTCCCCTATTTAAAGAGGAGAATCCTCTTAATACAATTAAGAATAAAATTACATGTGTACATACAAATCCTATTCTTAGTCTGATCTAATCTTCTATGCTGGAATAGGATATTTTGATCTCCCGTAGCAAAATGTTGTTACAGTAGTTGGAATGGTGCTGGCTTGAGGTACAGTTGTTGCAGCCGGTGTAACAACTTCTTTATTTATCTTTTCTTGTTACTGTTGTTTGTAAAATACTGTTTCAACATCGCAAATCACAGACTATTTCAGCAACGGGATTTGCGTCCTGTTTGACTATTTCAGCAACATGGTCTCAAGCAGTAGAGATGGTTGTAATGGTGCTTGCTTAAGGTATGGTTGTTGCGGCCAGTGTAACTGTTGTATGTGAAATGTTGTTTCAGCATCGCAAATCACGGACTGTTTCAACAACGGGATTTGCGTCCTGTTGACTGTTTCAGCAACGTGGTCTTCAAGAAGCAAAAGTATATTAACTGCAGTTCAAACTGTTGGAAGATTGATTGTTGTCATCGATGTCAACCCTAGTCATGGGTTTTGGAACGCAAGATTGATAAAGGTATTTGGACATGAAGGAAAATGCACATGTAGATTATACTGTAGCCTTTCCACAAAGTCCTCCATATTTTTATCCTCTTTCTGCATCATCTTGAATAATTCCTCTCTTTTTTCTCTTATTCGGAAATAGTCTTGATATTTGTGCAGAAATTTTTGTTTCATATGATTCAATGTTGTGATTACATGACCTCCAGGACTCATGAACCATATTAATGCATTTCCCTTTAATGTTGTTGGGAATAGCTTTAATTTTTGAGCATTGGAAATGTAATCATAACTTCTGCATAATATGTCAAACTCAAAAAATAATTCATCGGGATATTCAGAAGATAAACAATGAAAGTTAGGTAAAGTTGAAAGTGGAATATTCTTCATGGGAGCTACTCCTCTAGGAAGATCACCAATAGGAAATCCTAACGTAGAAAAAGAGTTTTCATCATTTACCTTTGCTTCAAGACCTACCTGTTCTTCATGGTACAGTTCTTCATTATATCCATCCATGGTTTCTTCTGTTTGTTCCCCTACTACACTTGCTCGATCCTCAATGTCGTCTGTTGTTTTTTCAACTATCTCCGTTTCAAAGTTCGCTTGAAAGGAAGGTTGAGTCTTTGGTTTTCGAGAGCTTGGTCATTGAGGAACAATAGATTCAGATTTTGATATAATCTGGTCGATGAAAGTCTTTCTTCCTCCTCTTCCTTTGCCCCTGCCACTTGTAGGGTCAGTTTCCTTGGGGGGTCCGCGTCCTCTCATGCAATATGTACATCTGAAAGAAAAACGTAAATGCTTTTGAAATCTATAATTACCTTCCCCGACAACGACGCCAAAATGTTGGTCACTATAATTGCTTATTAATTAAAACAATCAAGTGTCACATAAATTGTCAACCCAGGGAAGTCTGTTTATTTCAAAGGCAATAACACACTGTATATGCTCAATCTCAAAAGCAATCCAAAAAGTTACACTAATCACACCTTGCCTTGAACAGACTGAAGTTCTACCTTGAATTATAGTGAAAGCAATCTATCTATTGCAGAGTTTTAAGATTCAAAAGGAAATAACTATCAAAAGAATCCTAGATTACATTAAGAAATAGCAACCTAGGAAAAATGAACCTTTCAACACACTACAAAGAAGACTAACTATTCTGTAACAGAGAACAGGACCCTATTCCCCAAAGAAGGAATCTTTAGCACCTGCCTCTGACTATCACACTTTCATAAACTCATTATGCAAAGAGAATTACCAATCAAAATGATTATCAATTACCTAGGAATGAATTGTATGAAAACGATGTAACAATCAGTGGAAACAAAGTTTCAGCAAAACAGAGTTTTAACAAGGTATAGATAAAAGCAATACTAACACACTACAGAAACTAATGGGTGAATCTTCTGAAGAAGGTGGGCCCCTTCCTTCTCACAAGATTCCCCATAAATAAAAGGGATTAAGAAGTAATGCTCAGAATGATCTTTTATTCATCTGTCAAATATGACAAGTTACAATATCCAGAGTGAACACGCTCCTTCTCTGTGATTCGCTTCTCGCTAAGCCTTTCGTAATCTCCCTTCTAATGCTGATTTCTCCCCTATTTAAAGAGGAGAATCCTCTTAATACAATTAAGCATAAAATTACATGTGTACATACAAATCCTATTCTTAGTCTGATCTAATCTTATATGTTGGAATAGGATATTCTGATTTCCCATAGAAAAATATTGTTACAGTAGTTGGAATGGTGTTGGATTGAGGTATTGTTGTTGCAGTTGGTGTAACAACCTCTTTATTTATCTTTTCTTGTTACTGTTGTTTGTAAAATATTGTTTCAACATCGCAAATCACAGACTGTTTCAGCAACATGATTTGCGTCCTGTTTGACTGTTTCAGCAACATGGTCTCAAGCAGCAACGATGGTTGTAATGGTTCTAGCTTAAGGTACGGATGTTGCGGCCAGTGTAATTGTTGTATGTGAAATGTTGTTTCAGCATCGCAAATCACGGAATGTTTCAGCAACGGGATTTGCGTGCTGTTGACTATTTCATCAACGAGATTTGCATGATGTTGACTATTTTAGCAACGTGGTCTTCAAGTAGCAAGAGTATATTAACTGCAGTTCAAACTGTTTCAACAACTATATATTTCTGATTAATGGCTAAGTATGAGAGTAATGTAAAATTACATGTAAAACAAATTAAACATATAGCAAAGAGAAGAAATATTATATACCTTTGGAGAAATAGGTTAAGGTGATAATGTAGGATTAAATATGAGTGGGAAAAGGATGTAATGATAGCAAAAAGTATGAGCAAAAAGGTACATTATAGGGTCTTAACAATGAGGTGTATAGTTGATGATGTTGGTACATATTGATGAGTCATAGTTTATGTGTATTTGATGCATGATTGGTACATATTTGGTGCATGGTTGATGGACTCGTTGATGGTATAGGTTGAGGTAAAAGTTGGTGCATGGTTGATGAACTTGTTTATGGTACATGTTGATTACAGGTTGTTTGGTACAGGTTTACAAAAGTATATCTCATAGAGATAGTGTGACAATGGTTCCATCATTCTACTTCTATGACAGTTCGATTGAATGATGCAAGGATAGGTGGTTTTAGCCACCTTCTAGTTCGAGCCATAGAACATAGGGGATTGTAGCCTCCTTCTGGTTGTAGCCAGAGAATTGGGGAGTTGGAGTTTTCCTCAGGTTGTAGTGTGAGAAACTAGGGGGTTGGATCCTTCTTCTAGTTGCAGTTGGAAAAAAAAGGAAGTTGGTGCTTCCAATGAATGTAATTCTTAAAGACATATAAGAATTCTCATTTTTCTCCCGTTTTGGGTTTCCACGTAAAAACACTGGTGTACTGTGTATGTGTATGATTTCTCATTTTTTCATTGTTTATTTACTTTGAAACTATTGGATGATAATGCTACATTGATATTAAACTTGCATTTTATGGTTAAAAATTATTAAATTTATCTATTATTAATTCAACCCCCCCCTCTCAGTAATCCAATAGGTGGTACCCTCCTCCGCAACCCATGTCTCTCTACAATGCCACCCTGCATCAGTTATAAGGATCAAGTAAAGAAAATTAAACAAATATGACTAAAATCAAATTCATAAAACATAAAAAATTGTCATCGATGCATTAATCCACCATGAATATATCAGGCCTTGATGGATATTCATTGGTAGATGGAGCACTAGGTTGTACAACGTGCTCCGAGACAACCTCTACTATGGAAGTCTCGGTCGATCGGGTCGATCGAAATGTTGATGGTGGGAAACGATGGACCCCCAAAGGTTGTATAAACGACTGCAACTCCCTAGGCCTAAAGAAAGGTAACTTAGAAGTAAGGCCCAAATGCTCGAGGAATGCAATAGTGCTATAACTATCAAATATATCCACAACCTCCTTACATATTAATAAATTGAAATATTAGTACCAACTAATAAAATTAAAAAACATAAACACAAATAGTTTGAAATTTATACGATATTAAACTCTACACATGATACCTGTGACGCAAGTGAATTGTCCATCCTAGATGGACATTCTCCAACATTGCCTAGTCCCAAATCCTTTAGAAACATGAGAACATTAAAAATTGAGAATGCCATAAAATAAATAAATGGCTATGGTGAATTTATAATATGTGACACATACCTGCATGTGGGGTGCACCTAATGAATAAGTTGCCTCTACTGCTGCATCAATGGTGGGGCTAGGCATTGATGCATCCATCAACGTAGAGGGTATACTACTAGGAAGTAACAACTCCAAAACAACATAAATATAATATCTATATAAATACACATAATACAAAATAAATATAGATACACATAATGATGAAGAACATAAAGAGGGTTACGATACTTACCTCCTCCATGAAGCTGTGTTGTCCACTAGCCTCTATAGGCCCATAACATGCCTTCCCGTAGCTCAAGCATCTGTGAGGTTCACATGGATGGTTTATATGTCCATGTGCCCTCTCCTCACTGTAATATGTCATGTATGTTGATCCTACAACCTTTATATCAATGTCCTTGGTTAGCACCTCCTGCCTAGATAATGAAACAAAGCTACTATGTTGCACTAGGCTAAGAGTCAATGATGAAATGGCTAGATTTATCTATTGCAATCTCTTTGTAATAGGAGGATGTTGGATAGGGGGTTCAGGCCTTCGCCTCAAGGGAAAAGGACCTAACACGGGGTCACGAATGACATGCTCTCAGTCCTATGCAGTCCCTAGACCCACCCCTTGAGTATCCAATGTCAAATTAGTTGACATGCTTACCCAAAATAAACTCAACCCATAATTTTATCATAAAATATAAGGGCATCTCCCTGTTATTCCAGGGAGGTTTATCAAAAACCATATACCACCTATCCATCCAATTTTGACTAGTCTGGGGATGGATGCACCAATCAATGGAGATTCATTTCTTGTTCAATGGTAGTTCTTGTACAGTTCTACAATCCATAAAAATAGATAATAATTGTGGTTTTGAAATGCTAAGGTATTTGACTTGGTTTCTATCCAAACCAGTGGTGTAGTACTCATACATTCCTACCCTATAATAAGAAATAGAGATCAATTTTCCTTGAGAACTTGCAATGGACTTCACAATGATGTCCAAAGAAATTGTCAGGGAGACACTGCTAGGCTCTCTAGTGTCCCTTAATTGTTCCTCAAGGGTTAATAATATAACCAAACCCCCATCAATTTGATTGTTTACATTTGGTGGTTGTGGTGGGTTGGGGTTTTAAGCTTCTTGGTTTTCTTCTGAGTTGTTTTCATTGTCTAGGGGTTCCATTTTATTATATATGCTACAATTTAAAATCGATGGCATATACATTAGGTTGGTTTTTTAATTAAAATACAAAATTACAATTTTTTTAATTTAGATTCTTGGAAGCAAAAAACTAAATTTGAAATGACTAAATTGAGTTAAAAATAAGATAAATAAAACATACTAAATATGGTGGAAAGATCCTTCCTCCCTAGCTCCTCGCTAACTCCTCTATTCGGTCAATGAGAGTAGAAACATGAAGGCCTTTTGTGCACAATGAAAACAATTTTTAATGTAATCTAAAGGATTGGACTTGTGTGATTAAAATAAGAAGCACTAGTGAAAAGGAAACCTCTATCACAATGCTTGCTAGCGTTGAAATGTAATTGATCCTTGAAATACAAACATTCATGAAAGGAGGGATGATAATTTTACACTAAATGTAAGTAGTAAAATATGGTTTAGGGGATTATGCTCACTTGAAATTTTAGGGGATAAATTTGGACCATGAGTTAATGAGTTAATTTTCCATGATTTTTTTCAAAAAAATAATATTTTACCCATTTTCATTTTTTTAATGATTTAACCAAATTCTATAGGATAAAAACATTTTACTTTAAAAATTACCAAAATTTTCCAACTATACAAAATCCTTATAAATTTTAATATTTTTCTCAAAATATTTCAACATTTAATTATTGAAATTTTAAAAATTAATAAAGTAATCAATATTTTACAATTAAAATTACACATACTTAAAAAAATAAAAAAATAAAACTAAAATTTTAATATTTTTCTCAAAATATTTCAACATTTAATTGTTGAAATTTTAAAAAATAATAAAGTAATCAATATTTTACAATTAAAATTACACATACTTAAAAAAATAAAAAATAAAACTAATTCATCACATGATATAGTAAAAAATGTAGAATACTTCAAGCCAACAAATTTTGAGACTAAAAAATTATGTTCCACAATTAATATGTTTCATAGTCTTCCAACAAACTCGGAAATACAAAATACATCACACAAACAAATTTTGAGACACAAAAATTATGTTCCACATTTAAAATGTTTGATTGTATTATAACAAACACCTTAAACCTTTGTAATGAGGGGATGCATTGAAAATATATCTTCTAACAAGCAACTCTTGAGCCTACCAATCGTGTTGTGAGTTAAAAATGTGAAGACTAAATAACTCTTTTGTAAGAGGTGCATCGTAAAAACAAGTATGGACATGTTAATTATATGTTATTATTGATTAATTTGTGTGATTTTTATTATTATTATTATGTATAGGTCTTCCTTTATTGGAATTGGTGGATTAGTTAATCTTTTAATTATAAATTTTAATTTTAGGGTTGAGAATTGAAGATGTTGGTATATTCTTAGTTTTACTCCCAAATCAATGAATGGGATTTAGTATTCATAACTTCCTTGCATTTATGAATGTATCCGTTAACTTGTTTACTTTTTAACATTTACCTAATCATATTAAGAAATAACTGTAACACTATTTATGAATGCACCCGTTAACTTGTTTACTTTTTAACATTTACCTAATCATATTAAGAAATAACTATAATACTATTTGATTGTCACATTTAGATGATTAACCTTTTTGCAATATTAATAGAAAACACAATGCCAGCTTTAAATTTATGAGAGACGGCGCCTCATATACCTCAGGCATTTTGCAATTTTAATTTATAATATACGCCACGTTTGGATGCAGATTACAGGTGCCATGTTTAAATTTATGGGAGACGGGCGCCTCATATACCTGAGGCGTTTTGCAATTTTAATTTATGATATCCAGGCCATGTTTTGCAATTTGCGGCTTAAATTTATAGGAGATGGGTGCTTCATATAACTGAGGCACGAGATGGGCGCTTCATATAACGCACAAGTAAGAGAATCATTAATGTTTGGATTGGATGCGTTTGGAGTAAAAGAGATAGAACAACATATCAGATTCAGAAGAAGGTATCGGAGCAAAGCATCAAGCAATACAATGTAATATCTTTCTCTGTAAAAATGTCTGCAATTAGTTTCTTTCCATTATAATTTCTAGGTTATTTGAAATGTTATGATAAATTTATGTTTTAAGTGTTCCAAGCTTACCATGAAATGACCTGCCTTCAAGGGTGAGGTTGTGACAAATACAAATCCTGGAGGAAAATCTAATATGTTCAAATCTCCTGTCGAGTTTGGACCGGGAGACAATGTGAAGTTCGGTTTTCCTATGGATACCATGCTGTCATGGATCATTTTAGAGTTCGGAGAGTGCATGGGAGATGACCTCGACGATGCAAAAGATGTCATCCGTTGGGCTACAAATTACTGCTGAAAGCTGTTGCACATCCCGGTGTTCTTTACGTGCAGGTAATGCTATTATTCTTATCACTTTACAGACATACAATGCATGGACTCTGTGAGGTGATAATTTGTCTATATTGTGGGTATACACATTGACACACACTGTAGAATGTACTATGGATATACATATTGACACACACTCCAGAATGTACTGATCCATCTCTTTGTTGATGAATGGTGAGTACAGGTAGCCGACCCGAACATGGATCACAAGTGCTGGGAAAGGCCTAAAGACATGGACACATCTCGCAATGTCTATAAAATAGACGCTGAACATCTTGGCTCAGACGTCGCTCGCAATGTTCCAAGACTTTTCTACCAAATCACAACAAGGGTAAAATTCCCTGGTTGTTTTCAAATTGCCTGCCGAACATTTAATCCCACCTTGTGCTTGCTTGCGAGGACTATGAAAGAACCATACAACTGTCCTTCAACTTTCCTGTAATTTGAAATGACATTTTATCCACTGGCGCTTCAACGTTAAAGGGTTTCATAAAAACATATTTAGAAGTCGTGATTACGGGTATATATCTATTTAATCCCACCCTGTGCTTGCTTGCGAGGACTATGAAAGAACCATATAACTCTCCTTCAACTTTCCTGTAATTTGAAATGACATTTTATCCACCGGTGCTTCAACGTTCAAGGGTTTCAGAAAAAACATATTTAGAAGTCGTGATTACGGGTCTCAATTTTGACATAAGAGAATTATGTGATTACGGGTCTCAATATAACAAGTTTGAAAATTGTTTTCCGTCGAATAAAATAACACTATTTTCTCTTTTGGTCATCAGCACATTCGAAAGACATATTAATGATAGAAATTCCGACGAGGATCAAATATGTTCTCGACAAAGATTTTCAGGAATATATGATTAATCCACCATGAGTATTATAATGTTTCATGAGGCTGCTAGAGATAATGAAATGGCGCAATGCACGAGGACGTTCAAATTCTCCCGAGAAGTTATCCATCATAATTGAGATAGTAATTCAAAACGCATGCATTAATCGTGGTTATTCTGATCCACCACATAAGTAACTTCTCTTTTGCTTCTTTATAAGAAGACACCCTTGCCATTGAGAATTACTTATCGAATGGCCCATATTAATGCCTGAGCTCAGTATTCATCAATATCTGGGAAGTCGAGACTTCCAACAAATATACGACTTGCCTGTATATTCGATTTTCATTTATGCAATATCGAAATTTTCGGTAATGTGTGTTTTTTTGCGATTTCAGAGGTTTTTGCAATTAGGGTTGGAAACTTAACAATATAGACAAGTTGAAACATGGTACTTTTAAACTAAATGATAATAAAAACATATTAAAAAAACATTATATTTATTATGTAATTAAAAAATATTAATATATAATGTTAAGAAAAAACAATATTATATATTGTATAAGAAATAGACATCATACTACTATTATTTAATTACAATTATTGTTTAATAAAAATTAATATTAATTATTTGATTACAATATTAATATTAATTATTTGATTACATTATTTTATATTTTAAATTAAATGCTAATAAAAATATATTAAAAAAATAGCATTTATATGAAACATTTTTTTTATATATAAAACATTACATTGTATTACATTATACTATAATTATTAATAATTATTGTTTTTATATAATGTAAAAATGATGATTAAGGGTGTTAGTGCTTTAATCATCATCATCATCATTATATTATATAAAAAAAACAATATCAATATTAATTATTAATAGTTGATTGCTATTATACCAAGAAAATCTCATTATTATATAAAAAAAAAAGACATTATATTTATTATTTGATTAAGAAAGACATTAATATTTGATTGCATTTTTTATATAAAAAAACACATTATTATATCAAGAAAAAACATTATATTTATTATTTAATTACAAAAAATGTTAATATATAACATCAAGAAAAAGACAATATCATTTATTATATAAGAAAAAAACATCATATAATTATATCAATAAAAAAACACATTATATAAACAAATAAAATTATATAAGAAAATTTTAATACATTTATTATATAAACAGCGTGAGTGGGCCTAATGTTTAAGAACATGTGTTTCCTCTTAAGAGGTCACACGTTCAAATCTAGAGGGGGTAGGGTATGACCTTAAAAATAAATTATTATTATTATTATTATATTAAACAAAATATAATATCAATATAATTTATAAATATTAATTATTTTATTAAGAAAAAAAACAATATTAATATTAGTTATTTGATTACATTTATTATATCAAGAAAGACATAATATTTTATATGTTAAATCAAATGTCTAATAACAATATATTAAGTACAAGTAATATATTAAGAAAGACAACATTTTATATTTTTGTTGACTTTAAGACATTTTATATTTGTTTAAAGATATAAATATATTTTTGAAAGATTCCATTTATCTTTTTGAAATATATAAACATTTTACTACTATAAATCATAATTGTTTTTAATTCATTATTTTATGCTTTTTTTACAATTGCAACACCGAAAAGTGGAATGCATAAATGCATAATCTAATTTTATATATGCTTATTCCGAAGGGATAGATTTTATAGTTGAAGATCATATGTTATCAATGTCCTTAGAAAAAGTATGATTCTAAATTTCATTTTATGTAATATATCGCATCAGTTCAAAGTTCCTATATTTCTCACAAAGGAAACACTTTGTTAGAATTTGTTTTTTTTAAGCTTCACCAAAGCTTACTTTTTGTAATGTCTGGGACACAAACCAACCTTTTCATGCTATGAACATGCCCCCAATGTTGCAATATGATGAACAAAACAATATATTACAACGTGATGACCATAGTAATGTTGCGTTGTGTGAACATACTAACGTTGGACAATGACGAACATAGTAATGTTGCAATCTAATGAACACAATAACGTTGCAATGTGATGAACGTAAATTGACATCATAATGTGATGAACATAGGCTTGTCGTCATAACATAAACAAACATTGCACTCTAGCGCACATCATCCTGTCATTGCAATGTGATGAACATTTCCTCATGTTGCAATGTGACACACTTATTCTAACATCGCAATGTGACAAACAATTCCAAACATCACAATGTGTTAAACAAATTAACTTTTCAATCTACCGAACATATGAACGTCATAATGTGATGAACATATAACACAATGTGACGAACATAGTAACATTGTAATCTACCAAACATAGTAATGTGACGAACATAGTAACATTGCAATCTACCAAACATAGTAATGTCGCAATGTGATGAACATAGAAATGTCATTGCAATGTGGATAGTAATATCACAATGTAGAGAACATAAGAAGAGGTTGCAATGTGTCCCAGATCACCTTGTCATTGTAATATGATGAACATTTCCTCGCATTGAAATGTGATGCACATATCCTGACGTCACAATGTGACAAACACTTCCAAACGTCGCAATGTGTCGAAATTAGTAACGTTTCAATCTACCAAACATATATATGACGAACATTGCAATGTGACGAACATATATGGATGTCGAAATCCGACGAACATATACATACATCATAATGTGACAAACATTTCCAAACGTCGCAATGCGTCGAACATATATGAATGTGGATAAGCATGTCATCGCTCTGTGTCGCACATCATCTTATCATCGCAATGCGATGAACATTTACTGATCTTTCATTGTGACACACGTATTCCAACGTCACAATGTGACAAAAATTTCCAGATGTCGCAATGTGTTGAACATAGTAACGTTGCAATCTACCAAACATAGTAAAGTCGCACTTTGATGAACACATAACATTTCAATGTGGATAGTAGTGTCGCAATGTGAAGAACATAAATACATGTCACAATGTAACGAACATAAATACATGTCGCAATGTGTCCCACATCACCCTGTTGTTGCAATGTGGAAAACATTTCCTCACGTTTCATTGTGATGCACATATCCTCACGTCGCAATGTGACAAACACTCCCAAACGTCGCATTGTGACGAACATAGTAAACTTCCAATCTACCAAACATCATAATGTCGCAACGTGACGAACATATATGAACATCGCAAAGTGACAAACATTTCCAAACGTCGTAATGTGTCGAATATAGTAATGTTGCCATTTACCATGTATAGTAACATCATAATGTGATGAACACATACAGACGTCGCAAATGTGAAACATTTCCAATCATCGTAATGTGTCGAACATAGTAACAATGCAATCTACCAAACATAGTAATGACGCAATGCAACAAACATATATGGATGTCACATTGTGATGAACATATACAGACATCAAATGCGATGCACAACTACGAACCTCGCAATGTGACGAACATCTCATTTTCATAGCAGTGTGATGAACAAAAGCTAATGTCACAATGTGATGAAGCCTTCATCTTAATTTGATGTCCATAACCTGACGATGTCAACTGACGAACAAAAGTTAAAGTCACAATGTGATGAAAAAAACCTTATGTCGACATGTGATGAGCAAAATCTGATTTCACAATGCGATGAACACAAACTAATGTTGGCATGTGATGAACAAAACCCGATGTCGCAATTTGACGAACAAATCATGATCAACATTGCAATGTAGTAGTGCCATAGTAAACTATAGTGAACATGGTCAACGAAGGTCATCCATGTGCATGTCCGACCATAATAAACTTTGAACAACCATAGTCAACCATGGTCATGGTCAACCTCACTCAACCATGATGAAGGAGAACCATGATCAACCATAGGCAACCTTTCATTCCCAAAGTCAACCAAGATCTACCAAACTTAGCCATAGTCATGGTCAACCATACTCAACCATAATCATTGTAAATTAAAATATTATTGTATTAATAAGTAAATAGTGTATATTAATGTATTAGAAATTTAGTAATCTATTTATTAAGGCATTAATACTTTAAGAATGTATTTATTAATATATTATTACTTCAACAATGTATTATTAATTTATGAATAATTAAATATGTTCCATTAATATTTATTAATTCATTTAATGTATTAAATACATTTTTTAATTATTACTTTAACAATGTATTAATAATATTTTACTTTATTACTATATTAATACTTCAACTATATACTTTAATATATTAATACTTTATTAATATATTTATTAATTCATTTCATGTATTAAAGATATTAAATAAATTTTTTTATTACTACTTTAACAATGTATTATTAATCTTTTACTTTATTACTATCTTAATATTTTAACAATATAGTAATTGATATTGTATAAGTGTATTACTTAATTAATACACTACATTATTAATCCATTAATTAATTAATACTTTATATTATATATTTATGTAAATTAATTCATTAATATTATTATTATGATGATGATGATGATGATTAACGTCCACTAAGATCTAATTGGTCTATCATACCTTCACAGGGTAAGTGATTACTTGTGATTCTTTAGAATTTTGTTTCTATGCTAAAAAAACATTAAGAGAAGCTTTCCAATATCGCCATACTTTTGTTGAGTTAAGAGGTTAGGAAGGTTGGTAGTGTGATCAATATCTTGAAAATGAGATCTAATATGGGTATAGGTTGGACAATCTAAGAGAAAGTGCTTTTCATCTTCAACCTTCTTAGTGTCACAAAGGTGACACACTCTTTCATCCCATGGTGTTTTAGGAATTGACCAACGCCCAGTTTCACTATAGAGCTCGTGAGAATTTGTTCTTATCTTAGAAATACTTTTTTTTTCTTTACAATTGGCAAAACAGATAGATAGTTTTGATCTTCTAGATTAGGGTTGATTACATCTTTATAATACCTTAATTTTCTTTTTTCCTCTAACTCTTTATCACACCACATTTTTTCCTTAAATTTTGATTTGACGTTGTTTTTAATCATATCTGTATTCTGCAAAAAAATTTCTTCCATGATTCCCCAATAGTTTAGCCAAGACCGGGCGTCTTTATGCCATCCTCTAGTTGCTTGAGTTGATGGTGGTTATGACTTGATTTTGAAGCAATTTTAGGTAGCCTCTTGTCTTCCATGTTGTTTAACTTCTTCTTATACATTAGGTATCTAGTGATAGTCATGCTCTCAATGGGAGATAGGGTGTATTTCCTTTAATTTTGAGATTATAGATTATAAAATTCTTTTGTATTTTCTCTATCTTTATTAAATTAATACATTACAATATACAATTTATTAGTAATGTAATGTATTAATTAATTAATTAATACATTACATTAATTTATTAGTAATGTAATGTATTAATTAATTAATGAGTAATATTTAATTATGTATTAATTAATTATTTGTTGCTACATTGTTACATTAATTTAACAATGTATTAGTTAAAAATGTATTTATGTATTAATTAATTAATATGTTACATTATGCATAATGCATTAATACTTTAATTTATATATTACAACATTGTAATAATGTATTACTTTATTTGCCTATAATATTTTACTAATATGTTAATATTTTCATAATCTATTTATTAATGCATTTAATGCATTTATCTATTTATTTAATGTATTAATAATGTGTTAATTTATTAATGTATTATTACTTTATCAATGTAGTAATTACTTAATTAATGCATTACATTATTAATCTATTAATCATTTAATATGTTATATTAGACACTAATGTAAATTAATACTTTAATTTATACATGTTTATTATATATTATATTAATGTTACATTATACATCAATGTTTGAGTACTTTAATGTATTAATATATTACACATTAATGTATTATAAATTAATGTTTTATACTTTAATATATTAATGTATTATACTTTAATATATTTAATTAACATATTACTTAATACATTAATCAATTAATTAAAACTTTAATTTATACATTTTTATTATATATTAATTTAATATTTATATATTAAATTAATGTAATATTAAACTATTAAATATGTATTAATATATTAATGAACATTCCTAAGATATGTTGGCAATCAACTAATAAAATTAGTAAAGTTATTATTAATAATGACATTTAAATTATTAGATCAACTTCCAATTGAATTTCATCTGAGCTTATCATTATATGGAAATTGTTTATTACAGTATAACCGATTGAAATTGAAAGATGACGTATTGGCTGAAATTTTACTATTCTATTGAAATTAGCTGTAACGATCATGAGTTTGAGCGATAATATCTACAAATTTTGAAAATAGTTGTAACGATCATGAGTTTGAGCAGCCGTAATAATCTATAGATTTAAATCAGTGCCCATAATAATGAGTTTCAGCGATTGTAATAATAACTAACTTTATATATGAATGTTTTGTTTGATAGGAATATGTAGAAAAAAAAAGTACAATATCTAGTAGACATATATAATATGTAAGACATATATAATATGTAGGTCATA
>ML776702.1:1465404-1476327 GCA_009831015.1 Picea engelmannii
TATATATATATATATATAAATAAAATATGCTTATATCATATTTTAGATTACTTTTCATTTAACATGTAAACAAAATAAAGTAATATTTTTACCCTAAAAAATTATTATATATGTATATGAATTAATTACTATGGAATTTTCTACTTTTATGAAAAGAAAAAAGAAAAACAACTAAATGACTTGAAATTAGTCTTTAAAAACATATAATTAATAATTATCAAATTTCTAACAAACGTGTTATAAGATTAAATTTTATTAACAAGTATCTCTCAAAAAATAGTTAAGTATTAAACAATAAGTGAATCACAAAATGACATTCTCTTTTAAAACGATTAAATGTGGTGTGTGTATGTGTGTCCACATTAGTTGGGAAATTTCAATAATACTTAGTTTAGTCCTAAAATGTGCCATGTATCATTAGGATTTGTCTCACCTTAATATGACTATAAAAATGAAGAATCTTTAAGAATGAAGGAGGTCGAGTTTTATACTATCGATATGTTTCACCCATGGAAACTAAGAAAGAATGTTCCTGCATTGATTTCAATAATAATATAACACAAAACAATAGGACATATTGATTTGATAGACGATAATGAAAAAAATGTTTTAGGGAAATGAAGGAGTTGAAATGATTTCAATAATGATATAACATAAAAAAAAATAGGGTGCATTTATGTTAGAGATGGAAAATGGAAAATGATTTAACATAATTAAGTAGTTGTAGTCCATTACTCATTTTGGAGGTAGCTCAATTATATTGATGGGTGATTTGGGCCAACTACCTCCTATTCTGGATAGACCTACATATGCATGTGAAGGTCATCCAAAATAATTATGGAATTTATTCAGAATTGTTGTAACTCTTGATAAAGTGTTCGTGCAAGGTGGACGAAGAAATGATGAAAAACATTTTCAACATTTGCTAATGAATGTTAGAGATGCAATTCATATTCTAGAAGATTGGAGATTATGAATGGCATGCACATATAACAATATGGATGGTTCCACAAAAGAGTCATTTGATGAGTCTATACATTTGTTTGCAACAAATGATGATCTCCACAATCAGAATAAGAATTTTTTGATATCACTAAATCTCTCTATTGTGCGGAGTGTTTCCACAAGAGTAAGTAGCAACTACTCCATGGAAAGAGATGAGGAAAAATTGGACATTGATCTTCTTATTGTTGTTCAAGCTAGGGTTATTCTTACCTCAAACTTATGGACTAATGTGGGACTTGCCAATGGTTCTCTTGGAGTAGTTGAACATATTGTGTATAATCCCAACATCCCCTCTTGAACCTCACACATATGTTTTAGTAAGATTTGATAACTATGTGGGAGTTACATGGCATGAATTATTCCCTCAAACTATTAATATTATACCTATTGAAAGATGTAATAATAGAAAATTTTCATTGAGACTTTTTTGGGAATTAACAATGCATAAGTCCCATGGATTGACATTAAAGAAGGAAACAATTAATTATTTGCATTTTCCTATGTTTTATTGGTTTCTAGAAGAGAGACATAGGATAGGATTTATTAATGAGATTTAGGATTAAATTTGTAAATGTTCTCAAATGTGTGAGAACATGAGGAAGAGATATTGATAATTTAGTGAATTAGAGAGATATTAGGAACAAAGAAGATCTCTTGAGGATTGATGTCTTGTCACAAGATCTTGTGGATATAGAGGATCCATAGAGATTTACTATTGAGATTATTTTGGATTTGAATTAATTCTATTTTAGGATCCTTTTGTACAAATATTGTAAGAATGAAAGCAATAGGAATTGGCCAAGTATAGGGAATTAGGCCATTTAAAAGGGAGTGAGGGAAAATTACTATAAATCAGACCAGATAGAAGGATTAGACATCAAAGTGTATAATGAGGTCTTGTAGATCAAGATTAGGCCATTTTGGGAGAAATGGGGAAAAAGAGGTCGAGGCAGACCAAGAAGGATTCAAATACCTCTGTAAGATGTGTACAATATTATGTTGAATGAGAAATGAATACTCAATTGAGTGCCAGTTAAGAACCTAGTTCATGGAATGATCATGTGTACAAATGTTATCTCTGCATATTGTGTAAATGTGGTTGCAGGTTGAGAAGGAGAATCCTCAAGAGAAATGTTATTTTAAGAACATGGAATTTTGAACAAGATCCTAATGAGATCCAAGTGATCATCGGTCATTATAAAGGATCGATGATCCTATCAAAATAGCAATTGGATGATTATTAACATTGTGGAAGAAGCTACGGGCGTCCTCTGATCTGAAATCGAGACTAAAATCTCACCCTTAGCACATAAATGTTCATGATTATTATATCACAACTTGAGGGGAAAATCAACGGTGGGAAGTTTGTCTCATCCACAAGTTTCCCACTTGTTATTAACAAGGTCAATTTCGAAATCATCCTGGTCGTAGACTGTTAATCCACATGTCGTCAAACGGTGGATTTCAGGGAGTCAACACCTCAGAATTCTATTTAAGTCCCAAAGCCCTGAAACGATGGGAAACATACATCTAACGCACGATTAAGTCTGCAACGTCGATTAAGTTGGGCATGTAAAATTTAGTGTTAGCACCTTTCATATAAGTCCATGGTTGGAGCTACCGTTCGTGTGGTGGAAAGGATTTGAATCATAAATTCATTTCAAATTTAGTCGAAGTCATAGGCATGGGTCACCTCGAGTAAAGGCACAATGCCTTTGGGAAGAAGATAAGGAAAAAGGTCTTTGCACGTTATTTTAAGTGATGTTCGCATGGAGGAAAGGGATTAATCCCTCACGATAATGTTGTATTATGTGTAAGATCCTATGGATGATGGTATCATTTTTTCATTAGGATAGAGGATTTAAATTAAACCTTGTGCATTCGTAATTAAGGGAATAAAATGAACCGGAGGAGGACAAGGTCGATTCGTCGATCGACAAGTGTGATCGACCAACGAAATTAGGTATTGGACTATGTTATGGATATTGGGATCGAAGACTCAAAGAAAGATAAAGTTTCAGACCTCCATTTTTAGTGTAGGGAAATACCTCAGGAACAATAGAATCAAAATGATCCTAAGAATAGGGGCCAACCATGGCAGCCTTAATGAGAAGGTCAATTGGATATCCCTTGAACAAAGGAGTTGGAATTATGATTTTTATAGGTATTGGCCCACGTGGGGTTATCAAGTGGTATCATATCATGAATGCTCTTTGGAATGAGGAATTATTACAACAAATCAGATAGAAGAATAAGAACATTGAATGTTTTTTTAGGGGTGTAACAACCCCATCGTTACGACTACAAGCGAAGCAGAAGTGATTTTTTTTTTTTTTGTTTTTAGGCAAGAAGGCGACGACGACAATAGTTTAACCACACCACTGACGACGAACGCAAGCACACAGTCCAGGAAATAGGATACTATGACACCACGCACAGGCACAAGGGCAACTGGGTGAAACATGCGTAGAACAACAAGGAGGAACGACTGCCCGCCCGAGACAAACAAGACACACCTACAAGCTAAGGGACAACATCCCCCTCCTGACACCATGGAGTTGATGAACAATACTAGAACCTCAAGGAGTGCGAACCAAACACATGAAGGTGTTCCACCCATGCGCCAAAATAAACTTACAATGCTCGACCAGACTCACACAGATCACACCGACTTCGTCCAAGTTCTCGTTTGACGCTATCCAATAGGGCGCGCCATGATCCCCTCATCAAGAATCATGTCATCCCCAGGTGACAAACGCGTCAAAAACTTTGGCACCACACATCCTATCTAAACCGAGGACTCTAGAAAAAAATCTAACTCTCTAGGAGGTGAAACAATTGACACAAGACTGCACCCACACCCCAACAATAGGTCAACGAGAGGCAAGAGGACAACACAAGGAAGACGCTAACCAACATAAGACTTCTTCAAAATCCCAACCATTAATCAAGTCTAAAATAGTCAATACTGACCCTCTAATTTAACATCGATTACCAATCTAATTGACAAATCTAATTTAATCAATACTAAAACCATAAAATACAATTACCATCTAATTGACAAGTCAGTTTAATCGAGGTTAAAAATAAAGGACAAGTCTGGTCTGAGATAATTAAAGGCGATCTAAAAAATTCAAGGTTGTCTATTGAATGAAGAGGTCATCAAAATGCTAACGATTTGTTGTAAGAAGTAATTATAATTTACCTATGTTGCAGACTGTTGAGTACATTATTCATGGGCTATCAAAAAGAAAGTAAATATAACAACATTTCCATCTATAAAATCGTAACTGCCAAAAGATGTAATCGCATTGCCAATTAAAGAAGACGTGTTACATTACTCACGACATATTGGAATATAGGATCGTAGTTCTACACGGTCGAATGCACAAGTAAATTCAAGGTTGCAATCAAAGAGGTAGGGTGTTACAACCATTACATGGATACAAATCGTAGTGGTGAACTTATCACAACAAAATCATGGTTAGATCACGCAGAGGTAAGGTATTACAACCATTACATGGATACAAATCGTAGAGGTGTCACAACAAAGGTGGGTACAGTTCAAAGATTAAGAATTCACTGAGTTATAAATCCTTCAATGGATTCGCTGTATAAAACACACCAGAATGGATTATATACTTGATGTCATTAATAAATAAGTAAATCATTGTACCAAACACACGAGAAGGGAATCACATTCGCCATCATTAATATATAAACAAATTCACTGTACAAAACGCACCAGAAGGAAACTTCATTGTCGTCATCATTTAAATAATAAAATCGTTGTGCAAAAACTGACCAGAAGGAAACTACATTATCGTCATCAATTAAGTAAGAAAATCGTTGTGCAAAAATCCACTAGAAGGAAACTATATTTCCATCATCGTGTAAATAAGAAAATCATTGTGAAAAAACGCACTAGAAGGAAACTACATTGCCGTCATCAATTAAATAGGAGAATCGTTGTGAAAAAACGCACCAGAAGGAAACTATATTGCCATCATCATGTAAATAAGAAAATCTCTATGCAAAAACTCACCAGAAGGAAACTACATTGCCGTCATCAATTAAATAAGAGAATCGTTGTGCAAAAATGCACCAGAAGGAAACTTTATTTCTGTCATCAATTAAATAAGAGAATCGTTGTGCAAAAACGCACCTAAAGGAAACTATATTGCCGTCATCATGTAAATAAGAAAATCGTTGTGTAAAAACGCACCAGAAGGAAACTACATTGTCGTCATCATTTAAATAAGCAAATCATTGTACCATACATACCAGGAAATAAAGGAATAAAAATGATAATTGGTAAGAGGTAATGAGCAGACACACCATTCAAATAAAACACCCAGAAGTAAAAATTATTCTTAACCAATATACATTGGTTGTCTAGAACAAAAAGCATGTAGCTTTGTCAAGAACCTCACAATCCAAACAACTGACTGGAAATAAAAAGGATGCTGGGAAAATTTCACCCCCAAGCCAATGAAGTGCAGCCAAAGAAGTAGTAATTGCCAAGAAAAAAAAATGAAATATAAAAACGCACAAAATGTCTAGAAAGGTATAAAAATGAGGTATAGAACGAGATAAGAAATGAGATATAAAAATTTCGAGGTTAAAGAAAACATTTCCATCAATCAAATTTTGCAGGGTTAATTAAACGCATCAAGACGCAATACCAACAATCATCCAAGAACAAACAACAGAGGTAGACGGCTGACAAGAACATCCTTTGTTCATCATCCATGCACATAAAAGCATGCCGTTGAGAACCATAGGTCTATTAACACTGAAGCGACCACCGTAGATCAAACTCCTGGATGATTGTTCAGGTGTGGACTGATGAGCTAGGGACGAAGGAAAAAACAAACCGCAATCATCGCAATCAATAAACCTCAGGATGGTCAAGACATGGAGGGATCAAAGGCCATGGGAAATCAATCAACATCAAGCTAAGGTTATGGGAAAATTCTAGTCATCAACTAGACCTCTAATACTATCATATTCTTTACCTAATTAAGCATATAGAACTGAAATCATAAATCATACTAACAATATATCATGCAGAAATAAAGGAAGCATATTGTTGCCCAATCGCCCTATCTGAGTTGATGTCCTGCGCACTCCGTGCAACTCCCGCTTTCCAACCGATGAGACTTCACTAGTACCTCCCAGCCAATGCTAGGGGTACTCTTCTTCCCCCTTAGCCCCCTGAGATGTAAAGGGGCCACACACACTAACTAGAGAATCAACTAGCTCTCAGCTCGCCTCGCAAGGCCGAGCTACCACTCCTCACCGAGCTGGGTATCCCAACTCCCACAAGCTAAGTGAGTTTAGTATAAATTTCCCCAGTGTAACATTACGCAAATAGAAGAGATCCATCATCCTTCTCCTCTCTCCATTATATAGAGTTTCGAAGTCCCTTACTTTCCCAAAATTCCATTTTAATTTAAAGTTTAATATTTTAATCCATAAAAATCCTCCCCGTATAAGTGTCACTCATCCCCTTCATTCCTCCATAAATTAAATTCATTAATTAATTAATTACCCTTATTTCCCTCACTCACTTAAAGGCACTCCTAGAATCGCTCCTAGGTGTCCCCATATCCCCTTACAAGTTTTAATGACTTTCCCCCTTATTAATTTACTAGTTGAGTTTAAATTAGAAAGTTCTGAAATGCTAGATACCTTACTAAGTTAGACTATCTGCTTTTTCCTTGTGTTTCCCATTTCTTTTTATGTTCCCACTTTTTTTCCTAGTTTCCTAATTATTTTAGATTTCCCTCTTTACCCTTTTTATTTAAACTCAAAAATGCATGTGCAGAAACTTACCCTTTTTCCCTTTTTCTTTTTAATGAATATATTTTTAATTAGCATAATATAGTAAAACAATTATTTCCCCTTTTTAAATTTTATTCCAAAATATTTTTATAAGTCAATTTAATTTCTTACCCCCTTCTTGTCACAATATTAATGAATATTATCATTATTATTATTATTATTATATATATATATATATATATATATATATATATATATATATATATATATATATATATTTATTTAATAAATAGATAAAAAAATTATCACAAGTATAATTTAGACCTAGACTTTATTTTCCCTAGGTTGGGTGACATTTTATTAGGGGAAAAGTTTTAAATCATCCTTAACATGGTATTCGTCCTAAAGGCATATAGGTTTATCCAGTTATTAAATAACAATGTGGCGTGCCCTTCAGGACGCACTAGATGCTCCAAGGGTGTCACTCGTTTCTTTATGTTTCTCTTGCGCGACGTGCCCTTCAGGACGCACTATTTGCTCCAAGGGTGTCACTCACCTCTTGACTAACTTGGTAGACATAAAAATCCCATGGAGTCAATACTCCACCAGGTTATATTGTGGGAGACTAAGGGCCTCTAAGGAATAAGGCCCTTTCCTTATTGTGCTTCCCTTAGAATCATCATGAGCGACTGTCGCAGTCTACCCTCACGACATCGTGGGTCCTCTCAAACTAGGTAATCGTTAACCTACAGTTCGAGCCACGGTGGGAGTGCTAGTAGGTTGTGGCAAGGCTACTGTCCACACCTCTCCCTGAACATCTCTAGTAGTCCTGGGTGAACCCTCTACTCCACATGTGATTCTGGTCAACAAGATATCGTCAGTGTTCATCATTAACGAATCATGTCAGAAATATATCCATAATCATATCATCTAATCAAATGCACTAATATAACATATAAAAAAATCAAACCCTAATAGTTCACTCCCCGACTCGATCCAGAGTCCAAGGGGTTCCATCAATGCCTCTGCATCCTCGAGGTCCAAAATCTTGCACATTCAGTAAAACCGAGTCAATAACACCTATCTATTTCAATGCAGCAAAAGAACATGTCATCAACCCATAATGCCTCATAATCCAAATTAAATGTTGAATAGTATAATAATCTCGATCACTTGTGAGCAAGTGTACTCAAAGAATAATTTCTCTTAGTGTGCGCAAGAGCGGGATGTTACATACACCCCCTCCTTGTCTAAACTTTGTCCCGAAGTTTCACAGTATAACTGCCAAAATAATGTGTATCACAGTATCATAAGTCTATCTATAAAAAAAAATGGAAACTATTGGCGCATATCATATGCGTCCTCCTATGTCGTCGAGTGTGGACTATAGTTGTCCCACTAGACCTTGACCTTGTCTCAAATGCGATGATCCAAGATGCGGATCGGCTCAGCTGTGAGTGCCCACTCATCTGATACCTGCAAGGAACTCATGTCAATAACATGTGTAGGATCACTAATATAATGTCTCAAAACAGATATGTGAAAAACATCGTGCATATGCCTCAACGAATCAAGCAAGGCTAGTTGATAGGCCATAAGCCCCTTTCTTTCCATGATATCGAAAGGTCCCACAAAGCTAGGAGAGATTTTAGCTCCCTTTCCAAAATTGATCGAACTCTTATGCGGTATAACCCACAAGAAGACTCGATCGTGAACCTCCTAACTACGGTTGACATGTTGCGCATCGACATAACTCTTATGCCGATTCTGCGCTTCTTTAATCCTTTGTATTATTGTTTGCATTTTCTCTTCCATTTCTTGGATCTCTTATGGTCCCACTAGGACCTTATCCTCAATCCGATCCCAACTCAAAGGCGTACGACATGGTCGCTCGTAAAGAAAATCGAAAGTCGTCATCTTAATGGTTCTTTGGTAACTGTTGTTATAAGCGAATTCCACCAGTGGCAAGAATTCTTCCCAATGCTTTTGGTACTCCATCACGTACATGCGCAACATGTCCTCCAAAGTCTAGTTCATTCATTCTGTCTTCCCGTCAGTCTCCGGGTGATACGCAGTACTAAAGTTAAGTTGGGTTCCCAAGGCCTCTTGGAAACTCGTCCAAAATCGTCCAGTAAACATCGATCCTCGATCGGATATAATCCTCTTAGGAACGCCTTGCAACCTCACAATCTCACTCATGAAAACTCTAGCTATGTCACGTGCCTGGTATGTTGTACACACAAGAATAAAGTGAGCACTCTTCGTTAGACTGTCTACTACTACTAAAATCAAGTCATGTATCCTTGTCGTTAGTGGAAGTCCAACAATAAAATCCATCGAAACAACCTCCCATTTCGATTCTAGAATAGCGTGTGGCTGTAGTAATCCTGATGGGTGTCTATGTTCAGCCTTTACCTGCTGACATTCTAGATATCTGGCCATATAGCTGACTATGTCTACCTTCATTCCCTTTGAGAAGAATAAAGGTTTAAGGTATGCCCTTATCTTCGTGACTCCCAGGTCAGCCATGTAGACTACTATATGAGCCTCGCTTAAGATCAAGCTCCTCAACTCATCGTTTGGTGGTACGTAAATCCGATTTTTAAACCTCAATAATCCATCGTCATCAAACATAAATCCTTCAAATCTTGGTACCATCATTGTGTTTTGTCCGATAAAACCCTCGACCTCTTTGTACTAGTCATCATCACGTTGTAAATTTAGAATATTTCCACGTAGATTCGTCTGAAGAGGCAACACCTAAAATATGTGTGGTCTCTATTAAGCCCTAATGTTGGCTCATTACCCCTTAATTGGGGCATATTATATTAGTAATTTTATTTTATTTATGTCAGCTTTAGGCCATTAGTTGTAATTATACCTCCTAGTGTCCTATATATACCAAGGAGACATTTTCATTTTGAATCATCTTGTACTTGAACATTTAAGTGGGGTTAAAGGAGGTTTCCCCCTCGAAGAGGCTTATTATCTGAAATTTTCTCTGTTTCAAGGCGTTGAGTACTTTTCCTGAGGTTTTTCCATGCTATATTGATGTTTGGTTCTTAACATATGGTATCAGAGCTCAAGGTCTTGGGGTTTCGCTGCTACATATGAGACACCGTGGAATTTTCACTATAACTTTTTTTATACAACGTTTCAGAAGAAACCTCTTGGAGGGTATTTAGTAGACGGATCAAGGTATGTTGGGTTCAAAATTCATCTCCTGGAGCCTTATACTTTTGGAGATAAAGCCTGTACAAGATAGGGTTATGGAATCATCCTGAAATGAGTCATTGCAAAGTTTTCGCTATAAAATATTTTATGTAATGTTTCAGACCCTGAACTCAGAAGGTCATTTACAAAAATTAGTAATATATATGTGGTAAAAATTTCAGCTTCTAGGTCATCTTAAATTTGTAGATACACCTTGTGTAAGATAGGGTATCTAACTAGTCCTATTGACTAGTCTCAAGAAGGTGTTCCAGGTTAAACAAGCATAACTTCTTTCTAGAGTATCCAAATCAAGTGGGACTGGTTGCATTGGATTGTGGACAGTCTGTATTATTTTGGGTGCGAGTTTCATAATTTTATATCAATTATTTTGTGCGGGGCATTTTATACAAGTGAGATCTCTTGGAAAGGACAAAAATTGGCAAGTTGTGAAGAAGTTACCATAAATTCCACTTGGCACATCCAATTTTGATCAGACCTGTGGCATTTCAGAGAAGAAATATCAGAGAACTACCCAAAAGAAAGTGTCATACCCAGAAGGGCCGAAACTTGGGAGATAGAACAGAATAAATATTGTCTAGCAGAACCACCTCAAAATCAAGACTCAAAAGTGATATTTGACCAACATGCCACCCAAAAAGTGACCTTTTACACCAAATAAGCCTCCATAAAATTCTAATTGGACTCTTGATGAAGGTGAAGAAATGCGTAGGGACATAAATGATTTAGAAAAGAAGACAGTAACTAAAGATGAACCACAAGAGATGATGGATTCAATGGAAGCTAAGTTGGATACTAAGATGGATGGATTAAAAGGGGATATCATAGAAGTAATGAGAAATTTTGTAATAGAGAAGACACCCAAAAGTGAAAATGCATCCCATGAAATTCATGATGAGG
>ML776702.1:1482794-1506663 GCA_009831015.1 Picea engelmannii
TAATGGGACTTGGACCAGGCCCGCGGGGGGGTTGGGGCGATGCCCGACATCACCCCAGCCCCCCCGCGGGCCTGGCCCAGGTCCCATGGGCGCCCATGGGACTTGGGCCAGGCCCGCGGGGGGGTTGGGGCGATGTCGGGCATCGCCCCAGCCCCCCCACGGGCCTGGCCTGGGTCCATGGGCGCCCATAGGACCTGGACCACTCTGGAAGAACGTCGTCGTGATGCGCATTTTGCTGGAATCCGAATTTGTCTCCCGCGCCCATTAACCTTGGTATGCCTATCCTTGTTCGAAGTTCTCTTCTGTGTCAATTTCTTCACAGCTTCCCCTCGTCTTCCTTTGGCACAACCTTCATTCCTCTTGATTGACAGAGTCGTGAGTGCATTGCTTCCCGATTCCTCTACCAACGACGATCCCTTTCCCATCCCCGATATCATTTCAGCCTACTACATTGCTTCCACCAGCGAACCGCCCTGAGAATGTTGTTGTTGTTGAACGTCGTTCATATTGGGCAATGATGCTACCTGGTTATTGAAGGCCCTACTCCTCGATTCCTCATCAGACCCTATTCTCATTCTCTTTCTACTTCTCCTTCTCAAAGGTTAGGGAATTGATTGCCGAATTCGATGAGATTTTCAGACATAATTGACTATCGATAATTAATCAACAGTACCAGTTGTTTACTATTGCAAATTAGACTGCGGTGATGATGGGAAAAACGAATGTCTTTACCCGCTTATCAAAATGGATAAGTATTATTCATATCCATGAATTTGTTTGGTTTATCGATGTATGGTTTTATTAATTTAGGGTTGTGAAACGCCCAATTATGTTCTTCATCATTACGTAACATTGTAGATTATATTTAGTCTTCAGTTTATTCCATTCTTTTGTGACCTTTGATGAATTTCCCATCATATCCATTACCGAAAACCAAAGAATTATGTGCTTCATCATTACGTAACACTCTAGATTGTATTTAGTCTTCAGTTTCTTCAATTCTTTTGCTATCGCAAGAATATAGCGATCGAAGAGCTATCGCTCAGCTGCTTCGCGTATTACAAAAGTCATATTGCTCGAAGGGGGCATGCTGCAAGTGCATAGGTGAGTGGTAAGTGTAGAAGGCATGCTCGAAGGCGAAGGGCAGCGACAACAGTGTGGTTCCAGGTGTCGTCGCTAGATTGAGATCTGCAGGGTCATAATCGCATAAATCCAGAGTCGAAGGAAGGGGGGTATGGCAGCCAGCCCCACCCGAAAACGGAGGGCTTCTTTTGTGACCTTTGATGAATTTTCCATCGTCTCCATTACTGAGAACCAAAGAATTATGTGATGGAGAACGAAAATATCATCAATAAACACATAAACCTTCCAATCATGCCATACAACATAAATTTAAGGTTTTCTTGTTAGTCTTCATAATTTGTAGCATTGATATTAAAGTTGAGGTATATGCCTTGCCAAAAGTTGTTTTGGAATATGGCTTTTAGTTTCTAATGATGATTCTAAATGAATTTGTTTTAGTTTAAATATTATTTTTAAGATTTTTATATAAATTTTAACCCTTTTTTTAATTTTAATGTCTCTTCTTTATTTTTTTTAATTGTTTTTAAATTTTTTTATTAAAATTAAAAATTTTAGTTTTTTAATTAGAGGTGTTTTTTTATATATTTTTAATTTTTGGGGGGTATCTGTTTTCCGTTTTTTAATGTTTTTTTAGCTATAATTTTGTGTTTTAACTTTTTTTTTCTAATTTTTTCTCATTTCCTATTACTTTATATATATATATTTTTAATTTTGTGGTTTTTTTTTCTCTTTAATACTTTAGGGTTTTTTTCAATGGTTTTTTTTTTATATTAATTTGTTTTTAAAATGTTATTTATTTATTTATTTTTTAATCTTTTTGTTATCTTATTTTGTTTCGTTTTTAATTGATCCAAAAAAATGAATTATATGTTTTTGGTAAATATTTTAAAATAGTGTTATTTAACTACAATTATTTTCTATGTATTAAAGTAAACGTAAAACAATGTGTTAAAAATGATATTTTCCACTATATTTAAAAAGTATGGAACCATAATTTAATTAAGGACACATAATTACATGAAAAATCTTAATTTAAAAAAAAAGAAATGGTGTACAACATTTTTAACATTGGATTGAGCATGAAAATATGATTAAAAATATGATTGAGCATGAAAATTTAAAATATCAAAAAACCACCTAAAAAGGGAGGGGGGTGCTACCAGTAGCACCATTTTAAAAAACGGGGTAAAAAACTTGACCCCCCAAAAAACGAGAACTCTGTAGAGTTCTCGTTAAGTTGGTAACTATGTTCCTCTTCGGCGGCATCCCAGGTAACTCCTATGGAAAGACGTCTGCAAATTCTCTCACCACCGAAAGGTGTTCTAGACCTTCTGCTACTCCCTTCTTGTTTAACGCAAGGATCACATAAAGCTTACATCCCTTGCTCATGCTTTTCCATAGCTGCAAGGAAGAGATGAACCTCAGGGAAAATCCCTGGTTCTGACCTACAATCATGCATCTATGTCCCTCATCATCGACCAAGATCAAACATTTTGTCTTACAGTTGAGTATTGCCTCATGTGATTCCAACCATCCCATACCAATCACGACATCATAAGATCCTAATATCGTGACGTACAGGTTGGCTCTGGTGGCAAACTCTCCCGGGTTGAGGGTGCATCCCGTAACCTTTCCTCCAACCTTTTGTTTGGCTCCAGAAGCCATCTCTACGAAGATAAACTTATCACGTTCGACTACCTTTACCTTAATCCTTTTTAGCGCTACACCAGAAATGAAACTCACAGTAGCACCATGATCTATCAAAATACTAAGGATCTGGTCAGCGATGGTACCTGACGTCTCGAGTGCAGTCGACTGGTGCTCTTCCTAGTAGTTATTCACCACTGCATAAATCCGATGGCCCTTTCCCAAATCTCCCACGGTGGTGGGTCTGACTGACCCAGATGCTCTAGTCATCTCCATAGGGCAGTCGCGTTGGTAGTGTGGCTCCCCACATGTTCAACACCCCTTCTCTAGTCTAGTACTCCTAGTACCCATAGTAGAAGATGATGGCCCATCGACCTGGAATCTTGATTTGTTCTGCTAAACAGGCCTAAACTGTTGTTGTTGCGGCCGACGCTACTGCTGATGCTCTGGTCCCCGATAAGGTGTCTAATGTTGAGCTATCGGTTTTCGAGGTGTAGTGAAAGTGGATCCCCTCTGGAAGCCACGATATCCTAGCTGGTGTCTGGTGCTGCTACACAATAGATGACACCTGCCCTGCTAGTCTCGCTGGAGTCCTGCTCTGACCCCTCCTAATAAGCTCCTTCTCTGCTATGAGGGCCTTCTGGATGACATCATGCAAGGTTTGATGCCTCAAAATACTAACCTTTGCACATATGTTTCCATTAAGGCCGAACATGAACTTGTTGACCTTAATTTTCTTAGTGTTAAGATGCAGAGCATACTAGAGAAACTCCATAAAATGGGCCTCATACTCGAGCACCGTACAACCGCCCTGTCATAAGGCATTGAACTCGTTGAGCTGACGCTCAACGAATTCCTCTAATAGGTACCTCTCTTGGAACCGTTCCTCAAACAATTCCCATGACACGTATTCGACGACCATGTTCAGTTGTGGGAATAGCATCTTCCACCAGAGAAGACCACTCCCCTTTAGTTGAAATACCGACATGCAGACCTTCATGTTGGAGGTATAGTCACAAATTGTAAAGAACATCACCATATTCTCCAACCATGCCTCGACAATTGCATCGTCTAGGGCACCAAAGACCTTGGTAAATTTGACCTTCTCAATTTTACGATGAATGCTACCCGTACCAGTTGGAGTGCGCGATGGACCTTCAGGGGGTGTCGACGCCCTGACCTCATCTATGTCCAAACGGCTAATCAGTGCCTCAGACATCCATTGAAAATACCTCATCGCAACCACGTCACCCACCGCTATCTTCTCCTTCCCGATAACTTGTTTGTCTCCCTAGGGGTTGGACCCCTTAGCTGTAGATGTTGTTGGAGGCGTAGTGCCTCCTCCCCTAGAACCCCGTCGTCTACCTCCACAACATCTTCTAACCATGATTACCTACACGGATACAAGTCAACTCAATTAGAAACATTATATTAAAATCATAACAACGAAATCCATAGTGATCCAAAGTCTCGGGTTGAACCTCACTTTGATACCAAATGTAACGATCCCATCGTTATGACTACAAGTGAAGAAGAAGTGCAATTTTTTTTTTGTTTTTAGGAAAGAAGGCGATGATGACAACAACTTCACCACACCACTAATGATGAACACAAGCACACATTCCAACCAATAGGCTACTATGACACCACGCACATGCACAAGGGCAACTGGGTGAAACATGCGTAGAACAACAAGAAGGAAAGACTACCTGCCTGACGCAAACAAGACACACCTAAAATCTAAGGGAAAACATCCCCCTCCTGGCACCATGGCCTCGACGAACAAGAATAGAACCTCAAGGCACATGAACCAAACACATGAGGGTGTTCCACCCATGCGCCAAAAGCAACTTACAACGCTTGACCAGACTCACACAGATCGCACTGACTCCGGCCAAGTTCTCGTTTAATGCTATCCAATAGGGCGCGCGATGATCCCCTCCTCAGGAACCATGCCATCCCCAGGTGACAGACGCATCAACAACCTTGGCACCACACATCCTATCTAGACTGAGGTCTCTAGAAAAAAATCTGACGCATGAGGAGGCAAAACAATTGACACAAGACTTCACCCACACCCCAACAATAGGTCGACAAGACACAAGAGGATGACATAAGGAAGATGCTAACCAACATAAGACTTTTTCAACAACCCAACCATTAATCACATCTAAAATAGTCAATACTAACCATCTAATTTAACATTGATTACCAATCTAATTGACAAATCTAATTTAATCAATACTAAAACCATAAACTACAATTACCATCTAATTGACAGGTGAGTTTAATCGAGGTTAAAACTAAAGTACAATTCTGGTATGAGTTAATTAAAGGCAATCTAAACAATTCAAGGTTGTCTATCCAATGAAGAGGTTGTCAAAATGATAACGATTTGTTGTAAGAAGTAATTATAATTTACCTATGTTGCAGACTACTGAGTACATTATTCATGGGCTGTCAAAAATAAAGTAAATATAACTGCATTTCCATCTATAAAATCGTAACTGCCAGAAGCTGAAATTGCATTGCCAATTAAAGAATACATGGTACATTACTTACCACAGACTGGAATATAGGATCGTTGTTCTACACGGTCGAATGCACATGTAAATTTAAGGTTGCAATCGTACAGGTAGGGTGTTACAACCATTACATGGATACAAATCATAGTGGTCAAGTTATCACAGCAAAATCGTGGTTATATCACATAGAGGTAAGGTATTACGGCCATTACATGGATACAAATCGCAGATGTGTCACAACAAAGGTGGGTACATCTCGCAGATTAAGAATTCGCTAAGTTATAAATCCTTCAATGGATTCGCTGTACAAAACACACCAGAATGGATTATATACTTTCTATCATTAATAAATAAGTAAATCGTTGTACCAAACACACCAGAAGGGAATCTTATTCGTCGTCATTAATATATAAGCAAAGTCACTGTACAAAACGCACCAGAAGGAAACTGCATTGCCGTCATCATTTAAATAAGAAAATCGATGTGCAAAAATGCACTAGAGGGAAACTACATTGCTGTCATCAATTAAATAAGAAAATTGTTGTGCAAAAACGCAACAGAAGGAAACTATATTGGCTTCATTATGTAAATAAGAAAATAGCTGTGAAAAAACGCACCAGAAGGAAACTACATTATCGTCATCAATTGAATAAGAGAATAGTTGTGCAAAAACGCACCAGAAGGAAACTATATTTCCGTCATCATGTAAATAATAAAATCGCTGTGAAAAAACACACTAGAAGGAAACTACATTGCCATCATCAATTAAATAAGATAATCAATGTGCAAAAACCTACCAGAAGGAAACTATATTGCCGTCATCAACTAAATAAGAGAATCGTTGTGAAAAAACGCACAGGAAGAAACTATATTGTCGTCATCATGTAAATAAGCAAATTGTTGTGCAAAAATGCACCAGAAGGAAACTACATTGTCGTCATCATTTAAATAATCGAATCATTGTACCACACATCCGAGGAAATAAAGGAATAAAAACAATTATTGGTGAGAGGTAATGAGCAGACAAACCATTAAATAAAATACCCAGAAGTAGAAATTCATCTTAATCAATATACATTGGCTGTCTAGAATGAAAAGCATGTAGCTTTGTCAAGCATCTGGCAATCGAAACAACTGACCAGAAATAAAAGGGTTGTTGAGAAAATTTCGCCCCCAAGTCAATGAAGTGAAGCTGAAGAAGTAGCAATCGCCAGGCAAAAAAAACGAAATATAAAAACACAGGAAATGTCTAGCAAGATATAAAAACGAGGTATAAAACGAGATAACAAACGAGATATAAAAATGTCGAGGTTAAAGAAAACTTCGCCATCAATCATATTTTGCAGGGTTAATTAAACGGATCAAGGCACAAGACCAACAATCAACCAAGGACAAACAATAGAGGTAGACGACTGACAGGAACATCCTTCGCTCATCATCCACGCAAAAAAAAGCAGGGCATTGAGATCCATTGGTCTATTAACGTCGAAGTGACAACCGTAGATCAGGCTCCAGTGATCAACTAGAACACTAAGACTATCATATTATTTACTTGATTAATCATATAGAACTGAAATCATAAATCATACTAACAATCTACCACACAGAAATAAAGGAAGCGTACCATTGACCAATCGCCCACTCTGAGTTGATGTCCCACGCGCTCCATGCAACTCGTGCTTGCCATCTGATGAGACTTCACTGGTACCTCCCATCCAACGCTAGGGGTACTATTCTTCCCCCTTATTCCCCCGAGATGCAAAGGGGCCACACACACTAACCAAAGAATCAACTAGCTCCCATCTCACCTTGCAAGGCCGAGCTACCACTCCTCATCGAGTTGGGTATCCCAACTCCCACAAGCTAAGTCATTCAAGTATAATTTTTTGCAGTGTAACGTTACACAAATAGAAGAGATCCATCATCCTTCTTCTCCCTCCATTATATAGACTTTTGAAGTCCCTTACTTTCCCAAAATCCTATTTTCATTTAAAGTTTAATAGTTTAGTCCATAAAAATCCTCCCCGTACAAGTGGCACCCATCGCCTTCATTCCTCCATAAATTAAATTCATTAATTAATTAATTACCCTTATTTCCCTCACTCACCTAAAGGCACTCCTAGAATCGCTCCTAGGTGTCCCCATATTCCCTTACAAGTTTTAATGACTTTCCCCCTTATTAATTTACTAGTTGAGTTTAAATTAGAAAGTTCTTAAATGCTAGATACCTTACTAAGTTAGACTATCTATTTTTTCCTTGTGTTTCCCCTTTCTTTTTATGTTTCCCTCTTTTTTTCTAGTTTCATAATTATTTTAGATTTCCCTCTTTCCCCTTTTTATTTAAACTCAAAAAGGCATGTGCAAAAACTTACCCTTTTTCCCTTTTTCTTTTTAATGAATAAATTTTTAATTAGGATAATATAGTAAAACAATTATTTCCCCTTTTTAAATTTTATCCCAAAAGATTTTTATAAATCAATTTAATTGCTTACCCCCTTNNCCTAGACTTTATTTTCCCTAGGCTGGTTGACATTTTATTAGGGGAATAGTTTTAAATATTCCTTAACACGTTATTCATCCTAAATCCATCTAGGTTTATCCATTTATTAAATAACAACGCGACGTGCCCTTCAGGACGCACTAGGTGCTCCAAGGGTGACAGTCGCCTCTTTCTGTTTCACTTGCGCAACATGCCCTTCAGAACACACTACGTGCTCCAAGGGTGCCACTCGCCTCTTGAATGACTTGGTAGACATAAAAAACCCCTAGAATCAATACTCCACCAGGTGATCTTGTGGGAGACTAAGGGCCTCTAAGGAATAACGCCCATGCCTTATTGCATGCCCCTTAGAATCATCGTGAGCGATTGTCGATGTCTGCCCTCACGGCATCGTGGGTCATCTCGAACTAGGTAATCGTTAACCTACAATTCGAGCCATGGTGGAAGTGTTAGTAGGTTGTGGTAGGGATATTGTCCACACCTCTCCCTGAACATCTCTGGTATTCCTGCATGACCCCTCTACTCCCCATGTGATTCTAGTCAGCAAGCTATCGTCAACCTGCATCATCAATGAATCATGTCAAAAATATATCCATAATCATATCATCTAATCAAATGCACTAATATCACATATAAAACAATCATACCCCAATATTTTACTCCCTAACTCGATCCGGAGTCCAAGGGGTTCCATCGATGCCTTTGCATCCTCGAGGTCCAAAATCCTACACACTCAGTAAAACCGAGTCAATAACACTTGTCTATGTCAATGCAACAAAACAACATGTCATCAACCCATACGCCTCATAATCCAAATGAAATGTTTAATAGTATAATAATCTGGATCACTTGCGAGCAAGTTTCCTCAAAGAATAAGTTCGCTCAGTGTGTGCAGGATTAGTAATGAGGAATTTGAGTAAGGAGGATGATTAATGTGGAATTTGAGAGGGATATGGATGAGTTGAAAGTATATCCTAGGGTACTAGAGGAATGACTACAATAATATGGGGAAGACCAGATATATAGTTGTACAATGAGGAAGAAGAAGAAGAAGGTGAGATGGAATTCACTATAGGTGAAGCTAAGGAAAAGTATGTTTTCCATAGTACATGAAGAACTCAGAGAAGTTGAATATGGAATGGATGTTTTTGTATATGAAACTAAACAAGTAATGGTCCTTAGGGAAGATGAATATGAGGATGTTGAGGAGATATTTCTTGACAGTCTCATGAACTATTGGAATAGTTCAGATCAACATGGTGATATGGTAGTTGCAACAACAGATGAAGAGCCTTGTGTATGTTTTCACATTTGGCAGGTGATGAACATCAATTGGATGATGTGTTTGTGCATATTGATAAATAAATTAAGATCTTAAATAAGGTGACTAACTTAGAGGAATTTTTGGTTGAACATGTATTTGTAGACCTTGGAGATGTTGAGGAAACTAATGTAACATGAGAAGATGATAAAGAAAATCAATTGAAGACTTGTAATAATCAGTAGGACAATGATAAAACTTTAGTTGGAGAAATTTTTTCATAAAAAGAAAAAGATAAAGATATTATTCAATGAATGATGATGATGAAAGAAACAAAAATTCAAGGGTCTTATGATTTTGAACTTAATAGCTGGAGCATGCATGTAGATTGTGAGGAGGTTCAAGTAGAACATAGTTCAATTTCTGTTCTAAGAAAAGATGAAACAATATTATTTTAAAGAATTTATGCAGATACAAAAGATGGAAATTCATCTCATGAAGACATGTTCGAAGCGTTTTCAGCCATTAAAGTTATAGAAGACAAACTTTTGTCATAGGAAGGACATATAGAAGAATAGGTAGAATATTTGGAAGAATGGATGACGGAAGACCCAAAAGAGGAATATTGCATGGAAGATACAATTCAAGATAATTTTGTTGAATTGTATGAAGAATTGACATTCTTGGAGGAGAAGATAGTGAGTCAAAGGCTACATATTCCAGATGTAAATTCAAATTTGGAGGAAGAATACATTGTCTTGGAAAATAATGAGGAAGAGGCTCAAAAGTATGCACAACAGCAAAGGAGAAGTGACTTTCAGCCAAGGAAAATGTTGGATGATGAAATTGATATGTTATGGAAGCTGATGAGGAAGCCATCTAATAAAAGGTACAACAGAAAGAGGAGGACATCAAGCAAAAAAATTTAGCTGACTCAAGAAATTTGCATTAAAAAAGCAAGTGGTCAACAAAAGAATAAAGTTTGAAAGCCTAAATAATTAGAAGAAACAACAAGATACTGGAAAAGAGGCAAAGAAAAAATATAACTACAACATAAAGTTTGGGATCCATGAGGACTCCAACCATTAGAGTTCATGATTAGGAGATCTCAAACAATTTTTGTTCTCGGGGGTTCTGATGCAAGACCATGTTTCCTCCCAAAATATTGTACATTTGATGAGACTTAGGCGATCTTTCATTTCCTAGGGAGTGGGTTCCCTATGCTTGAATTATTTGTATTTTCGTATGTTTTATTGGTTTTGAGAAGAGAGACATAGGATATGATTTATTAATGAGAGTGACATGATTAAATTTGTAAATGTTCTAAAATGTGTGAGAACATGAGGGAGAGATGTTGAGAATTGAGTGAGTTAGAGATATCTTAGGAACAAACAAGATCTCTTTAGGATTGAGTATCCTAGAGTTAATGCTCGTTAGAGGATCTTGTGAATCTAGAGGATCCATAGGGATTTATTTTTGACATTATTTTGGATATGAACTAATTCTAGTTCCGGATGCTTTTGTAAAAATATTGTAAGCATGAAGGCAATAGGGGTTGGCCAAGTATAGTGAATTAGGACATTTATAAGGGAGAGAGGGATAATTACTATAAATGGGGCCATATAGAAGGATTGGACATCAAAGTGTATAATTAGGTCTTGTAGAGCAAGATGTGCCATTTTGGGAGAAATGGGGATAAAGAGGTTGAGACAAACCAAGAAGTCTTCAAATACCTTTGTAATATGTGTATAGTATTATGTTGAATGAGAAATGAATACTCAGTTGAGTGTCAGTTAAGAAATTTTTTCGTGGAATGATCATGTATACAAATGTTATCTCTGCATATGGTGTAAATGTGTCTCCAGATTGAGAAGGACAATCCTCAAGAGAAATGTTCTTTTAAGAACATCAAATTTTGAACAAGATTTTAATGAGATCCAAGTGATTATCGATCATTGTAAAGGATCGTTTATCCTATCAAATTAACAAGTGGATGATTATTAAGATTGTGGAAGAAGCTACAAGCGTCGTCCGATATGAAATCAATAATAAAATGGAAGATCTGTCGGTGGACAGAGATAAGTGGATTGCAGTAGATCCAGGTACTGCACCTACAGGAACCTCAATAGATGACTAGAAAAAGTTGGATCAGAAGGCGAAGAGAACAATCCAACTATGTCTCTCTGATTCAATATTACTGAATGTGTTAGAGGAATCTACACCCAAGGATTTATGGGATAAGTTTGGGAAGTTGTATTAGTCTAAGTCCCTAGTAAATAAACTATTCCTGATAAAGAAGTTATATAATATGAGGATGAGAGATGGAGACTCGGTGGAAAAACATTTGAACGCTTTCAATTATGTGTTAAGTTAGTTAGTATCTATTAAGATTCAAATTTCATATGAACATAAATGTATCAGTTTATTGTGTTCTCTACCAAACTCGTGGGATATTTTAGTTGTGGCCATAGGTAGTAATACAACTTCCTTGAAGTTTTATGAAGTGGTATCATCCTTGTTGTTGGAGGAGATGAGATAGAAGAACATGGAAGGACATAGCACAAATGCATTATTTGCAAGAGGATGCTCCCAGGAAAGAAATAGATCTAATTTCTCAATCAGTGGGAGATCTAAGTCTAAGGGTAGATATAAATATCCTGGAAATTTTGTAAAGGTATGTTGGAGATGTGGAAAACAAGGGCACTACAAGAAGTAGTGTAGATCCAAAGTTGAGAAAAAGAAGGGATCTGAAGAATCTCCTTCTACTAAATTAAAGACCTTCAAGGAAGAAGGAGGGGATGTGTACTTGGATTCTTCAAGAACACATGCAGATCAAGAGGCATGGTTGGTTGACTCAGGTGCATCATTTCATATGACTCCCGACAGGGAGTGGTTTTGTGAATATGAAAGGTATGATGGAGGTAATGCTTTCCTAGGTGATGACTCGAAAACCATAATCATAGGTCGAGGAAAATTTAAGTTGAGTCTCATAGATTGAAGGATTAGAACACTACTTGGTGTTCTACACATCCCAGGATTGACCAAAAATTTGATTTCTATAAGAAAAGTGGACGATGCAGGGGTAAAAACAATATTTGAAAAGGAAACCTATAGGATGGTTCGAGGAGCAATGGTGTTGTTGAAGGGAGTTTGGTTTGCAACTATGTATAAGCTGAAAGGAAGAACTATTAGTGATGGGTGTAATAGTTCCATTGTTCCTTATATTGGATTTGAAGAGGAAATAAATCCTACAGTCTATGGATAAAAGTTTATGTTGTAGAATTAAAGACTAGGGAAGATCAGAGAGAAGAGTCTTTTACTACTACACAGTAAAGGTATGGTTGAAGTTATGTCTAACTTCTCTTTGTATTTTGATTTCTGTGAACATTTTGTACATGGGAAACAAAATCGAGTAAGATTCTCTTCCGATGCAACAAGGCCAGAAGGAATTTTATAGCTAGTTCATAGTGATGTTTTTGGACATGGGTCGGTCCCATCATTGGGAAAATCTGTGTACTATGTCTCATTTATAGATGATTTCTCGAGGAATACTTGAATATATTTCCTTAGGAATAAATATGAAGTCTTTGACAGGTTTAAAGAGTTTAAGGCTCTTGTTGAGAGTCAAACAGAGAAAAAAATTAAGGTGCTAAGGACATATAATGGAGGAGAGTTCTGCGGGAATGATTTTGAATAATTCTGTAAGAAGTGGGGTATAGCAAGGCATAATACTACTTGATATACACCTCAGTAGAATGGAGTTTCATAAAGGATGAACATAACACTGATGGGAAAATAAAGGTGAATGCTCAGTGGTGTCGGGCTGAGGCAAGAATTATGGTCAGAGGCAGTGGGTATTGCATGTTACCTAGTCAACAGATCACCCTCATCAGCGTTGGATGACAAGACTCCAAAACAGGTATGGACTGGTAAGAAACCTTCTCTCACACATATCAAGGTATTTGGTTGTGATGCATATGTTCATGTTTCAAAGGAAAACATGAGTAAGCTAGATAAGAAGGTTGAAAAGTGTATTTTTATTGGATATAAAGATGGTCTGAAAGGTTATAAGCTTTGGAACCCAAAAACTAAGAAGGTAGTGTATAGCCGAGAAGTGGTATTTAGAGAGATGAAGGATGTTTTTAAACATGAAGTCCTACCAAGTAAGGAAGAACCAGAGAAAATAGAGTTTCATTTAAAGGATGATGAATCATACTCTACAGAAGAACAAGAATCTGAAGAAGAAGATCCTCATACTCCATTATTGAAGAGAGCGGTTCAAGAAAGAAGGCTATCGGAAAGGTATACTCCATCTGATTTCCATTCAAATTTGTTTTTGTCTATTACTGATGATGGTCCTAGAACTGACAGGGAGGCAGTGGATTCAGAGGATGGAAATCTCTGAAAAAAGGACATGGACGAAGAAATGGAATCCTTGGATAAGAATGAGGTTTGGGATCTAGTGGATTTGTCGACTGGAAGAAATCCCATTGGAAACAAATGGGTATTTAAAAATAAGTTGAATGCAGAAGAAAAAGTGGAGAAATACAAATATCAATTAGTAGCAAAGGGTTATTCCGAGGTTGAGGGAATTAATTTTGGTGAGATTTTTTTCTCATGTTTCCAAGTTAACCTCTATAAGATTTATGTTATCTGTTGTTGCTTCATTTGATTTTGAAGTAGAACAGATCGATGTGAAGACAAAATTCCTACATGGATATTTGTAAGAATAAATCTATATGAAGCAACCATAAGGTTATGTTGTGAAGGGAAAGAAGGAGCTCGTACACAAGCTGAAAAAGTCCATGTATGGTTTAAAAAAATCACCAAGGATGTGGTATCAAAAATTTGATACTTATATGATGGGACTTGGCTTCACAAGAATCAAAGAGGATCATTGTGTGTATTTTAAATTGATTGGTGATCATTTGATTTATTTGTTCTTGTATGTGGATGACATGTTGGTAATAGGAAACACCAAGGATATTATCTAGGATTTGAAAACTCATTTGTGTTCTAAATTTCACATGAAGAATCTCGATGCTTCAAATTTCATTTTGGGCATGGAAATTAAAAGAGATAGGAAAAAGAATAAATTTTGGTTAAATCAAAGAAAATATGTCGAGACGATATTGCAAAGGTTTAATATGAAGGAATGTAAAACTGTCAAGGTCCCTATTCTTGTTGGTGTAAAGTTATTTGTGGACCAATGTCCCAAGACATGTGAAGAGGAGGAGGACATGTCTCATGTTCCATATGTGAGTGCAGTTGGTAGTTTAATATATGCAATGGTATGTACTAGACCATACATTGCACATGCAATGGGAGTTTTGAGTAGGTATATGTCAAAACGAGGGAAGGAGCATTGGACAATAGTAAAAAGGGTTTTCATGTATTTTTGTGGCACTGCTAGCTATGGATTGTGCTACCAAGGAAGATCGGAATTGGAAAAAGTGGTGGATAAACATGGCTTTGTGGATGCAGACTCGGATGGAGATATGGATCGTAGGATATATACAAGTGGGTATGTGTTTAACCTGTTTGGAGGAGCAATAAGTTGGATGAGAAAAAGACAGGTTGTAGTGCCACTTTCAACTACATAATTTGAATACATGGCAACCACTCATGCAAGTAAGGAAGCAATATGGTTACAAATATTGTTTTCAGGTATTGGGTTGGTACAACAAGATGTAAGGATAGATTGTGACAGTCACAATGCAATTTTTATGGTGAAGAACCTGACTTATCATTCAAAGACAAAGCATATTGATATTCCATATCACTTTGTGAGAGACATGGTTGAATAAAAGAAAGTGTTTTTGATGAAGCTGGACACTTTGAAGAATGTTACAGATTCATTAACAAAATATGTGAGCAATGAGAAGTTCTCTTGGTGTAGAGAATCCATGGGCATTGTTGAGATGGATTGTTAACTATTTAACCTTGTAACCCCCTATATGCAAAGAAAACAACAAGTGGGAGAATTTTGGGTATGTGTTATATTTTTTTCCATGGGAAACATGTCGCATGTTTGCCTCATTTTTCATGTTGCCTCGATTTTTGTGTCCATTGTTGGGAGGTTTTTCGGCACATGGTTTTTTTCGATGATTTTCTATTTTCGGTTAAGGAATTAGGGTTTTTGACTAATCCAGGTCTTTGGGTTAGGGTTTTGGATGTCAATAGCTCTTATATGTATATTTTATTGTAAACAATGTATCACTATGAATGAATATAGAATATGTTGGTTTTACCGGTTTGGGTTTCCAGGGGAAAAATCGTTGTGTAATGTTTGTATTTTCCATTGTATATTTTTTGTTCTTTTACTGAAAAATTGTTTTCATTAAATATTGTACAAGGTTAAAATATACAACCATCTCATAATACGTGTTCTTTATGTTGATGGCCTTATACTCACTAGTAGTGACCCCAAACTTTTAACACCTAAAATCCAACCTTAAGAAGAAATTTGATCTAACAAACTTAAGAAATTTTTGTTATTTTTTTGTCCTCCAAGTCTTGCAAACCAAGGAAGGAATTTAACTTTCTCATTCCAAGAATGGATGTGACAATCTTCACCGCTTTCACATGCCAATGAAGAAATTTAACTTTCCCAGTCCAAGTATGCATGTGACCTTCTTCACCGCTTTCACATAGAGTAATGTAAACTAGCTCCATCTCCCTTCCAATATGGAATTAAACTTGGTGCCACTTATACTAAACCTGAATTACATGCCACTTTATACTATTAGTTAACTAATATTCTCTTGTATTTGACTCATATCCATCTCCATATTTCATTTGCAACTGGTCTTGTTTCCCCATATCTAAAAAAACCCCATGAGAGCCATTGGAAACAACAAAATGGGTTCTTTAGTGTATCCAGGGTACAATTCAATTTGGGATACATTAAAGATCAAATGGGGATCCTCTATTGTTTGATTTCATTGATTCTGATTGGGTTGGAAACCATGATGATTGGAAGTCTATTGTATGTTATGTTTTTAGTTTTAGTTTCAAACCTATCACTTGGATTTGTAAAAATAAACATGTCCTTTCTCTTTCTCTTGTAGAAGCAGAGTATCAAGAAAAAATTAGTGAAATTCAAGAATATCTTTGGCTTCATCAAATCCTTTCAGGATTTGGATTCCAACTAGAACATTTGATCACACTCGTGTGAAAATAAAAGTGTTATTAATATCAACAAAGATAAATTTGAACATCAGTACAAAAAACACATTGACATACACTTTCACTTCATCATAAATCTTCTTGAGGATCATGTTCTTGAAGTGCACTATTTCCCTACAAATCATCAAGTTGTAGACGTTTTCACTAAGTCTCTTACAAAAGTGAAATTTTCCAAAATTCAATCTATGTTAGGAGTTTCAGAATTTGTCATTAAGAGGGAATATGATCTAGTGCCTCCTTCTTTCTCCTAATGTATCATTTTTGTAAATCCTTCAATCCTATCCCAACTTATTCTTAAGGGGTATGCTAGGGTTTTAGACACTTGGGATTTAGTTAAGATCAACTATGTGTCTTTGGGTAAAGTGTGTTTCTTTAGTGTGCATTGTAATTATCTAATCTAATGGTCACAGATATGTTCTAGCCATAAATTGATCTAATCATTCTCCTTCTCCTACAACCTACAACCCTAATTTGGAGTTTGTCCCATCTTCGAATTGTAATGTATCTTCAACAATTATGCCATATTATATTCCCAACTTTTCTACTAGTTTTTCCTATTCTGGTTTCTTCTTTAGATGATGACAATGAGGATGAAAATCCACCTCTACCTACTCACCTTCCTCAAATTGGGTTCATTGAACATGAACCTGCACCAACACCATATCTTCCTAGATGGGTCCATACAACACGAGATGCGACTAGCGATCTTGCAAGTGATCCTTTGGATCAAGGTTCTACATGTTCATAATTCTAGCAAGTCTCCTCTTTTTTCACTCAAGTTTGAAAGACTCGTGATCCATTAACATTTGTAGAACCTTCTATCCATATACATTGGGATGCAACAACGAATGAATAATATTATTCCTTAATGGAGAAGGATATTTTGGGATCTTGTATCTCTTCTAAAAGGAATAAACACTTTTTAATGTAAATGGGTGTATAGAAATAAGTATGCATCATATGGAAGTGTTGAAATACATAAGGTTCAATTAGTTTCCAAAGTATTTTCTTAGGTAGAAAGAATTGACTATACTAAAACATTTACATCTATAACCAAAATTAATTCCATCCTCCTTTTTCTATTTCTAGCCACTTCATATAAATGGGAGGTCCACCAAATGGATTTTAAAATATGCCTTCTTTCATTGGGATTTGCAAGAAAAAATTTACATGGAACAAACTCTTGGCTATATTCAGGATGAATCCAGGCTTGTTTGTTTTCTTAATAAATATCTCTATGGCCTTAAACAATCTCCTTAGGATTGGTATGTTATAATTGATAAAAAAATTCTTAGCAATGGATTTTATGGATGTCATTCTGACCCCAATGTCTATTCCAAGTAAGTAGGTAACCATCTCATAATACATGACAGACTTAAGAAATTTTGTTATTTTTTTGGCCTCCAAGTCTTGCAAACCAAGGAAGGAATTTAACTTTCCTAGTCCAAGTATGCATGCGACCTTCTTCACCGCTTTCACATAGAGTAATGTCTACTAGCTCCATCTCCCTTCTAATATGGAACTAAACTTGGTGCCATTTATACTACACCTTAATTAGATGTCACTTTATACTATTAATTAACTAATATCCTTTTGTATTTGGCTCATATCTATCCTGATATTTCCTTTGTAGTTGGTCTTGCTTTCCCATATATGAAAACGCCCCATGAGAGTCATTCAAAACAACAAAATGGGTTCTTTAGTATATCCAGGGTATAATTCAATTTGGGATACATTAAAGTTCAAAGGGGGATCCTTTATTGTTTGATTTCATTGATTCTAATGGGGTTGGAAACCATGATTATTGGAAGTCTACTGTAGGTTATGTTTTTAGTTTTAGTTTCAAACCTATCACTTGGACTTGTAAAAACAAACATGTCCTTTCTCTTTTTCTTGTAGAAGCAGAGTATCAAGAAACAATTAGTGCAAGTCAAGAAGATCTTTGGCTTCATCAAATCCTTTCACGCAGGGATGATTTTAAGGATGGAAATTTATTTTAAAACATAGAATCCTTGGCAAATCTTAGAAATCCTGCATATGCCAACTATAAATATTTGGTGATATTTTTGTAAAAATATTCAAATTTCTAAGGATTTTATATTGTTTGTATAAAATTTTGGCGATTTTTAAGGTAAAATAATTTTATCCTATAGAATTTGGGTGAATCAATTTTAAAATAGCGAATCTTTTTTTTGGAAAAACCATGGAAAGTTAGCCCATGAACAAAATTTAGCCCCTAAAATCATCGCTTCTTTCAGGATTTGGATTCCAACCAGAACATCCAATTACACTCTAGTGTGACAATCAAAGTGCTATTCATATCACCAGAGATCAACTTCAACATCAGCACAACAAACACATTGACATACACATGCACTTCATCATAAAGCTTCTTGAGGATCATGTTCTTGAAGTGCACTATTTCCCTACAAATGATCAAGTTGTAGACATTTTTAGTAAGTCTCTTACAAAAGAGAAATTTTCCAAAATTCAATCTATGTTAGGAGTTTCAGGAGTTGTCATTAAGATGGAATATGATTTAATGCATCATTCTTTCTCCTATTGTATCATTTTTGTAAATCCTTCAATCCTATCCTAATCTAACGGTCACATATATGTTCAAGCCATAAATTGATCTAATGGTTCTCCTTCTCCTCAATACTAATGACTATATTGATTTGTATATTAACACCTAATTGGTCCATGATCTCTATTTAAAGAGAATGGAGGGTCATTTTCTAATGATCAATTATGAGACTCATTTGTAAATTATTTTCCTTTTGTATGAATATATTGCTTCAAGTGGTCGCGTTGGTTGGTGCCATGGACTATTTCCCTCTTAAAAAGTTTTAACCATATAAGACATTGGTGTATTTATTTTCGATATAATTGTGTGAGTGATTTCCTTAAGGTATTTGACCCTTATGAATATATCGTATGTATGAAACACAATGTATGTTTAAGAGAAATTGTGACAGAAATGTTGTTGAAAATCCAAAAAAAAATTGAAAAGAGAAAAAAAAAGAAGCTAAAGATGAACCTAAAATCCTTAAATATTAATGGATATTATGTGTTGTTGGCAAAGTCTAATGTGTTCAACAATGAAATTGGAATCCAAAGGATTGCAACTATGTGATTAAAATAAAAAACGCTATTGAGAAAGTAACCTATGTGACAATCTCGGTGGTGCTCAAGTGTAATTGAATCATTTTTATTTTTTTTTGAAATGATAGATGGCACTCGATACAAGTACTAAAACTGGGTGGAGGGATCAAGCTACAAACTACAAAAGAAAAAGAAAAAGCACTACATCGCATGTTATGTTCTAGAAAAATACATGTTGCCTTGGAGCAAACAAATTTTGAAGCTTACTAAATAATGTTCGGAATTTAATTTCTTGAGAGGAAATATTCAAATTGTCTTCTAACAAGTAATATGTTTGTAACCGATGATGTTATTAGTTAAAAATATGAAATATTCAAAATGTCTTCTAACAAGTAACGTTTGTAACCGATGATGTTATGAGTGAAAAATGTGAAGTTAAATAACTGTTTTTAATAAAAAAACATTCATTATAATATAATGGAAATAGAAAGCCCTTTTACTCTTGAAATGTATAAATATAGACGGGTTCATTAGAAGATATTAATTAATGTGAGTGCTTTTGATTATTATAAAGTTATCATTGACAACGGCAATTAAGTTATTGTAACAATTTTATAGACAGGTTAATTAGAATATATTAATTAATGTAGCCTAGCGCAACACAATAGCTTGATGCAACTATCAGTCCCTTCAAATGTTGCAACTATCAGTCCCTTTTTATGATACCCAAACTTTTTATGTTGCAACTATCAGTCCCTTCAAATGTTTGATGACGATGACTTAGCCAACCATTGTAATCTCTCGATATCAGAGAGAGAGAAATCGTGTTGTCTTTATGAGGCTCCATGCCTTCCAGCGTTGGTTTGGGTGCCATTCTTTGCGGAATTCTCTGAGAAGTTTAGTGTCAACTTATGTATAATTTTAATAGTAACTTAATATCATGCTATTATATAATATTAATCATAATGTGTGGTGCTCTCTTTTATTCCCATTAGTGTTTGCTAATATCTCATAGAATCATAACTTTGAAAAATGTAACAGTAGTAAAAAAAACAGAACTAGGTAACCTTTTGATACTTGTATTGAGAGGAGAGGTGTGTTCCAGCAGTTTTCATACCTAGTCCGCGTCGTAAAAATCTTCTCTCCAGCTTCTCTACTATTGTAGGAAATTCCTTCTCTGAAATTAGCATTCTATTGTAAAACACCCTCACCAAACAAACTGTTATAAATGAATGTTCCATTATTTAGTTAGTCACAATGTTCTAAAATTCCTTCTCCGAAATTAGTATTCTATTGTAAAACACCCTCACCAAACAAACTGTTATAAATCAATGTTCCATTATTTAGTTAATCACAATGTTCGAAGAACGCTTAGCGGGATTCTAATATAAGATAAAACTATTAAATTTAATATAGTATAAAACTATAGTGGAGTTTGCGCTGTGGAGTTTGAACTCCAGCTCCAGGCTCTATGTTCCGCCATTGGCATAAAAGATATTCAAACATAAAAATTTATTTGGGTGATGGAGTCATCTTGAGTTTAATGTATAGGTGAATACCTACAAGCACCTGACACGTATAGGTGAATGTAACGCTTCGCTTGTTTTTAAACCAACAATGTGAGGCGCATTCCAAGTGGAGAATGGAATGACTGCATGAAATGCAAATTTTGAATGGGACCTATGATCCATACTATGAACAACTAAAGTTTGTACACTCATACTTGCAATACATTTACACTGGACAAAAGTTTGCAGCTTGTGTTACAAACAAAGAGACTTTGAGCTGGGAAGTAGCAACAACAGAGAGGAAAACTTGCAATTATAAATATACATGTGAGCATTTCTCACCCTTGTGATTACAGAGATCAGTTTCATTCATTTAAATTGTTTCTAGTGTATTAATCCACCATATCAACATTGTAACTTTAGCATAAAACACAAGGCCACGTGAGTGTTGAATGGTGTAATTTCTCCCTCATTTACTTGTTTGAATAAGTAGATGGATAGATATTATAAATGCACATATTAGATAGGTGGATATGCATTTATTAGGTAGGTGAAGGATGAAGAATTCTAGAAAAAATATAGTCTCATGTATTTGGAATTTAATTTTATGTATGAATGTGAAGAAGAGCTCAAGAGCTCTTTTGTTTTGTGTGTATACTATGTTTTGTGAATGCTTTCTTTTTCTTGAAATTGAACATGGTATCAGAGGAGTAAGACTCTTCGAATATTGGAGAAACATTTGCAAGCTATTACAGAGAAATTTTCTTCGAATATTGGAGAAACATTTGCAAGCTATTACAGAGAAATTTGAATCTTGATCAACCCACAATAGGAGGAGGAACGTTTCAGGGAAATCTGGTGCGAAAATTGGAAGAAAAACTCTTAAACAATTTGGTTATTTTAAGATGGTCGCCCCCTTCCTTAGTACAAAGAGCGACGAAGCCTTAGCCAGTTCAGAAGGAGAAACCAAGTCATTTCGGTCACTCTTAGGAAGTTCAAAAGGAGCGAACAGGATCTTTGGGTCGCTCTGTCACTCATAACAAGTGCAGAAAGCACAACCAACTTCCCAAACTCATGCCTATAAAGAGCGACTAACTTCCCGTGTGACCAGGCAAGAAAAACGCTTTTGGGTTTTATGTTTTGATAGAGGAAAAGACATATTGGTCAACATTTAAGTCACAAAGGGGGAGCCAACTGTCAACAACAGATTCATCGCATCTAGCAACAGTCCAACGCTTACGCAAGGACCATTTTTAATGGGTAAGAACTATAATGTATGGTCTATTAAAATGAAAAATTTTCTCTCGTCTGAAGATTGTTGGGAAACAGTAGTTAATGGGTTCAAGGAAGCAAGTCTGATGGATCTACAAGTAATGATGAATGCGCAAATAAATGTTCTTGGAGAAATCACGAAGAATGACAACAAAGCCCTGTGGATCATTCAGCAAGGGTTAGAGGAATACATTTTCTTCAAACTCGCAACAGAAGATCATTCCAAACAAGCATGGGATATTCTCAACATTTCTATCATGGCAAAGAAAAAGTCAAAAATGCAAAGTTGCAGACACTCAAGAAGATTTTTTAGACTCTATAGATGAAGAATTTTGATTAAGTGGATCATTTCATGACCCACGTCACGAACACTGTGAATCACTTGTGCATGCATGGAGAAGACATTCAAGAGAAGAAAGTCATTGACAAGGTACTTCATACCCTTCCTCATAAGTTTAATATCGTCGTAGTTTCCATAGAAGAGTTGAAGACCTGTCAATACTCACAGTTGAAGAACTTGTGGAATCTCTTTTAACACATGAAAATGCGTTCAGTGGATATATTGAATCTTTAGAGAATGCATTCCAATCTCAATCCTCCATAAGCATAGGAAAAGGTCAAGGGAATAGAAGTAGAGGAAGATGAGGTAGAGGATCCTTTCAAACAAGAGAAAGGTCAACTCCAGAATTTTCATAATAGAGCGAACAGTCAGAACAAAGGTACTCTCAAAACCAAAGGGGGAGAGGAAAAAAATTTAATCGGTCAAGATAGACTAACAAATCAAGGATCTAGTGTTATTATTGCAAGAAATTTGGTCACTACGAAAGTGAATGCAGAAAGAAGAAAGCATATCTGATAGAGGAATAGAAAATGTTACCAACACTGAAGAAGGAACATATTAATCAATGTTCTTCTCATGTCAAGTCATAGAATAAGCAAGCAACAATCATGATACCCGGTTGTTGGATAGTGGTTGCAACAATCATATGACAAGTAACCAAGACTTGTTTTCTAGTTTAGATAGCTCTGTCACATCTCAAATTAAATTGGGAGATGATTATCAAAAGAATGTTTTAGGCAAGGGTGTAAGTTATGTATTGACCAAGAAAGATGAAAAGAAGGATATCCATGATGTTTATTATGTACCTGGTTTTAGACATAATCTGCTAAGTGTAGGCCAGATGAATGAGCATGGCTATAGAGTCATTTTTGAAGGTTCCAAGTGTACAATCTTGGAAAAACCACCCAGTAAGAAAATCATAGCTATAATACAAATGACCAAAAAAAAAGTGTTTCCTTTGATATTGAGAAATGTTAATTTGTCAGAGTCATATGCCTAAAATGTGTCAAGTTTTGACAGTTTCCTTTTTTTTTATGTTAATAACCAAAGACTGAATACAAAAGCACCACAACAAATATACAAGAACAATATGAAAAATCTTATTTATTACTATCAAACCCTTGAGGTAGGGAAACACCGTACAATGGATTCTATTATGGAAGTGATCCTCTCCTGTTCACTTGCCTCTTCAAGGGGGCATCCTCCTAATGAGCTTCAACTCCAAACACAATACTTCTCTTCATGTCCCATTACATTTCTTGAACCCCTTTATATAGTGCTACCATCCCCTAAGAACATTCTAGAGGAGGAATCTTCTAGAAGTATAACCTTCTAAGAAGTCCTCTTACATTTATTATATTTAACTACTCATTTATTATATCTAACTAACATAGTGGGTCTTATATAATAATATAGTGGACCTAGTCCACCTTACATTGA
>ML776702.1:1506694-1517049 GCA_009831015.1 Picea engelmannii
CCCCACTACCTCTCTAGCTACCTTAAATTTCATCCCCCTTATGAAAGCGTTGTCCTCAACGCTTGATGTACAACCATATATCAGGGTCCCATGGATAAGTGTGGACCATAGTGTTGAAGTAGACTAGAGAACCAGGGTCCCATTGAGAAATGGTAGCCACCATGCTGAAGTAGTCCAACTGTCATTATAAACTAGGTTCCCATGTCCAATTGTTCATGTTAACCCCACATGGAAGATATCGGCACCCAATAACCAACTGAAAATGATGCTCCCAATACTAACACCTATCATGTAGATCCAAATAAGAATATCCATTCAAATAGTGGGAGATGATCAAAGATGAATCTGTAAGGAACAATACCATTGTAGAATATGTAGGTTGGACGCTGGTAACTAGCTCCTGATGTGGGACATTGATATTCTCTACAGAAGGTGGAGTAGAGTCATCAAATAAAACATGAAGTAGTTCTCATCCCAGAAACGACAACTATCCATATACCAATCATCGCAATCGGCCTCAAAATCATACCAAGAATATATTTCTTGATTATATTCATCCCTGAGGTCCACCATAATAAATCTCTCTTGCCTTTTATCCAAATAATATTGAATACTACGAAAACTACCATTGAGGACATCTACAAAGCTATCCAATCTGTCATTCAATGTGTCGAACAATTGGGCTTTGAATGCTTCATTAATCTGTAGAATTTCTTTGAAGGTTTGAGAATAAATAGTCATTTGATCACCATATGAAAATTTATGAACTCTATAGTCTCTCCGTAGTCAAGAAAAAAACCAAAAAATAGAACAATAAATTATTGCAGAAAATCGTGGTGTTTTCCGGAAAAAACCCTGAAAAACTATTGAATTTAAAATGCTCATAACTTCACTTCCCGGACTTCGTTTCAGCTGATTGTTTTTTTAAAGTGGGTGAAATTGTGAGAGGAACGTAGATATATAATTTTTTTGGGCAATTTCGGCCTCCAAATGTTACAGAAATAAATAAAAAAATTGCACTGTCGTCCGCAGAAAAAACCCTGAAAATTGTAGATTTTAAAACTTCAATATCTTAACTTCCCGAACTCTGTTTGAGACGATTTTTTTTTTAAACTTGGGTGTTTTTCTGAGAGGAACTTATATATACATCATTTTTCTACAATGTTTTCACATAAATATACCAAAAATTTCTAGAATGTCACGACCCTCTTTTTTCTTCTCCGAAAAAAAAAATCTACAAAAATAAAAAATATTTTCCCACAATGTCTGCCAAGGAAAGTACTCTGATACAACTTGTTAATAACCAAAAACTGAATACAAAATCACCACAACATATATACAAGAACAATATGCAAAATCATCTTTATTACTATCAAACCCTTGAGGTAGGGCAACACCGTACAATGGATCCTATTATGGAAGGAATCATCTCCTCTTCACTTGCCTCTTCGAGGGGGCATCCTCCTAATGAGATTCAGCTCCAAACACAATAATTCTCTTCATGTCTCATTACATTGCTTGAACCCCTTTATATAGTGCTACCATCCCCTAAGAACATTCTAGAGTAGGAATCTTCTAGAAGTAGAATCTTCTAAGAAGCCCTCTTACATTTATGATATCTAACTACCCATTTAGTATATCTAACTAACATAGTGGGCCTTATTCAATAAAATAGTGGACCTAGTCTACCTTACATTTAATGGCCTCCACTATTATCACTATGGGCCCTCTGCCTCCCCCCTCCACCCCCGCTACCTCTCTAGCTACCTTACATTTGTATTTTGCAATTTTGATGATGGTCATGCTTGATAAATCAATTTTAGCTATTGGTGTGTAATATTCTAAGTCATATATCATGATTATATGTTATTACGACAATTGGTGACACTAGAGATATTTTTGGAACACTTTAGGGAAATTTTCAAAAGAAATATGGCTTATACATGCAGGCGTTGCAAGTGAACTCAAGTTTTTTAGTTTTGAACAGAGAAACAATTTCTAGGTGTCAGAGATTGATGCAATCTAGTTGTATGATGGTCATTTATGAGCTGGGAGACTGCCTACCAAAGGGATAAGCGCTCAAAGGGACACTACATCATCCATAAAGAAGATTTTGAAGACATTGCCAACATTAGCCTAAATTTTAGCATTTTGTTGTTTTCTGTTATCCACTTGTTGCCACGCCACTTTGAGGGAATAGGGATACTATGATAAGGTTTTTATTCAAACTGTAGTGCTTTCATTGACAGTCTAGGTTATAAAAACACTAATATAAGTTTTATAGAGGGTTCGAATGGTGTAAGAGAAGACTTACTTCTGATAAATTTGTGTTATTTTTACAGAAATACCTTCTCTTTTTGTATCAGACTTAAGATTCTAGGGATAATAAAAATCAGTTATTTTTCCTATCATATCTTTTGTCTTCTAACTCTGATCACAATCCAATGAAAAATTCATTTCACTGATTTATAACTTGTTGGAATAGAGGATATCTTATAATGTCATATACAGATATATCAAAATTCATCTCTTTGATTATAAGATTTTCTTGTTTCAAAGAGTTATGCTTTGTATGTTTGTCATATTGCCTGATGTAGATGATAGGCATTTCACTTTCTTCTTATTAAGTCTTCCACCTACTCATCCTTTTTCTAAAACAATGATCAAATTTATTCAGAGCCTTATTTGTTGGTGCAAAATTGTGCGAAGTAAGTTGTGATTTACATTATTTCCCCGATTTTTCATCCATTTCATGCCTTATCATAAAAAAATATCTTTAACCTATTGATCGGTGTTGAGTTTACACTTTAGCAGTCAAAGTGTGACTTGCAGTGCTAACACAAATGATACCATACCATACGATAACATACCAAGGCAAGGCATACCATACCATACCATACCATGTCTAGGAAAGGCAAGGCATACCATACCATACCATACCATGGTAAGGTAAGGCAAGGCATACCATGCCATACCATACCATACCATGGCCAGGAAAGGAAAGGAATGACATGGCATGGCAAGGCATACAATACCATACCATGGCAAAGAAAGTCAATACAAGGAATACCATACCATACGATGGCAAGGAAAGGTAGTAGATACCATACCATACCAAAGTTTACCATGGCAAGGCAAGGCAATGCATGGAATGGAAAGGCATACCATACCACACCATACCTTCCCATACCAAGGCAAGACATACCATATCATGTACCATACCATGGCTTGGCAAGGCAAGGAAAGACATTCCATACCATACCATACCATACCATTCTAAAGAAAGGAAAGGCAAGGCATGACATACCATGGAAAGGAAATGCAAGGCATACCATACCATGGCAAGGCAAAACAAGACATGGCATGGCATGGAAAGACATACCGTACCATACCATACCATACCATACAATGGCAAGGCAAGGCAAGTTACACCACACCATACCATACCATACCATGGAAAGGCAAGGAAAGACATACTATAGCATACCATACCATACCATAGGATACCATACCATACCATGGAAAGGGAAGGAAACCTATGGCAAGGGAATAAAACCTATGATACCATACCATACCATGGCAAGGGAAGGAAACCTATGGCATGGCATGAAAATTCATACCTTACTGTACCATACCATACCATGGTAAGGCAAGTCAAGGCATACCATACCATGGAAAGGCATGGCAAGGCATACCATACCATACCATGGAAAGGAAATGCAAGGTATACCATACCATACCATGGCAGGGAAAGGCAAGGAAAGGCATGTCATGGAAATGAATACCATACCATGTCAAGGAAAGGCAAGGCATGGCATGTCAAGGCCTACCATACCATACCATACCATACCAAGGCAAAGAATATGAGACCATACCTTACCATGGCTTGAAAATGCAAGGCAAGGCAAGGCATACCATACAATGAGCATGGCAAGGCAAGGCAAGGCATGACATGGTAAGGCATACCATACCATGGAAAAGAAAGTAAAGGTATGGCATGGAAAGGAATATCATACCATACCATACCATACCATACCATGGCAAGCAAAGGTAAGGAATACCATACCATACCATACCATACCGTAGCATGGAAAGGAAAGGCAAGGCATGACACTTGGCATACCATACCATACCATACCATACCATACCAAGGAAAGGCATAATATACCATACCATGTCAAAGCAAGGAAAGGCATGGCATGGCAAGGAAAGGTAAGTCATGCAAGGCAAGGCATTGCACGACATGACATGGGAAGCCAAGGAAAGACATGGAATGGTGTGGCAAGAGAAGGAAATGCAATGCAAGGGAAGGAATGACATGGAAAGAAAAGGAAATGCAAGGGATGGCATGATAGGCATGCAAATGCAAGGCATGGCATGGCAAGGAAATCCAAGGAAAGGAAATACAAGGACAAATATAACAATCCTTAAAACAAGTAGTCATTAAATTAAAGGGGGATACAAATACAATCTTAAAATAGGGTTTAGATAACAAATGCATGATGAAATGCAATATGATACATGCCAACCATACAATATTCAAGACATGATATCCCTAAAGGGATGAAAATTATGACATAAATGTAATAAAAGGTGTCAAGGTGTATTCCTAGGGTTTAATTGTGAGGCATGGAAATGGAAATGCAAAGCATACCATACCATACAATACCATACCATACCATGGAAAGGAAAGGCAAGGCATACCATAACATACCATACCTTCCATACCATGGCAAGGAAAGGCGATACATACCATACCATACCATACCATAAATACAAGGCAAGACATACCATAGTATAACATATCATACCATGGAAAGGCAAGGCAAGACAATGCATACCATCCCACACAATACCATACCATGGAAAGTCAATGCAAGGCATACCATACCATACCATACCATGGAAAGAAAAGACATGTCATGGAAAGGCATACCATGGCAAGGCATACCATACCATGGCAAGACATACCATACCAGACCATAGCATGGCAAGGCAAGGCAAGGCAAGGCATGGCATGGCAAGGAAAGGTATAACAATGTATGCATGGCATGGCATGGTAAGGCAATGCAAGACATGGAATGGTAAGGAAAGGCGTGACAAGGCAAGCCAAGGCAAGGAAATACAGGGAAACATATAATATCCCTTAAAACAAGTAATCATTAAATTAAAGGGATTAATACACATATTCCTTAATACACATAAAATATCATTTTAGATAAGTAAGCAATATTTTCCACCATAAGATATTCCTTAATGAATAATGCAAGTATTTATAATCACTTTAGAAAAAAATCAAGGGATTAATACACATAAATTCATAAACTTTGGAATTCAAACACTTTGAAATTTATATATTCATTAACATAAAATGCATAAGCAATGAGATTCATAAAAAATGTGCCATGAAATGTATATATATATATATATATATATATATATATCATGTAAATTGTTCATTTTTTTACAAAATGGCAACTCGTGCCCAATATATAAAGGAAAAACAAGTACCCTAACATAAAAAACATCCATATGGTGGCCTAGATACAAAATGGTAGTAGTTGGTCAATCATTGACCACTTCTACCCTCACCACCCTCAGGAGCATCCTGCAAATCAATCTTACTTCTTTTGTTCATGGAAGCACCTCAAGAGGTTCTAGGCATGGGCGTGATTCGATGCTCTAGAGATTGCACAAAGAATAAACATTGTTATAAGTTTTTTTTTTCTCAATGAATTAATAAACATACAAAATGATACCTTGTAAATTAACCTAAGATAACTCACTGTATATGCTACTGTCAAATGTGAGGGTGTTACCCTCCTTCGTGACCCTAGTCTCTCTGTGATGCCACCGTGCATCAATTACGATGATCAAGTCAAGAAAATTAAACAAATATGAGAAAAATCAAATTCATGAAACATAAAAAATTGTCATCAATGCATTATATCACATTGAATATATCAGGCCTCGATGGAGAATCACTAGCATATGGAGCACTAGGTTGTACAACCTACTACGAGACAACCTCTACTATGACAGTCTCAGTCGATGGGGCTGATGGAAATGCTGATGGTGGGAAACGATGGATCCCCAAAGTATGTATAAGTGACTGCAACTCCCTAGGCCCAGAGAAAGGTAACCTTGAAGCAAGTCCTAGGTGCTCGGGGAATGTAATATTAATATAGCCATAAAATATATCTATAGCCTGCATACATATTAATAAAATTGAAATATTAGTACCAACTAATAAAACTCAAAAACATAAACACAAACAATTTGAAAATTATACGACATTTAACTCTACACATGATACATGTGATGTAGGTGACTAGTCCATCCTAGATGGACATTCCCCTACATTGCCTGGTTCTAAATCTTTTAGAAACACGAGAGCATTCAAAATTTGAGGATGAAATAAAATAGATAAATGACTATGGTGAATTTATAATATGTGACACATACCTGCATGTGGGGTGCACCCAATGAATAAGTTGCCTCTAATTCTGCATCAGTGGTGGGGTTAGGCACTGATGCATCCATCGATGTAGAGAGTATACTACTAGGACGTAACAGCTCCAAAACAACATAAATAAAATATTGATATAAATACACATAATACAAAATAAATATAGATACACATAATGATGGAGAACATAAAGAGGGTTATGATACTTAGTTCCTCCATGAAGCTATGTTTTCCACTGGCATCTATAATCCCATAACATGTCTTCCCACAACTCAAGCATCTGTGAGGTTCACATGGATGGCTGCTATGTCCATGTGTCATTTCCTCACTGTAATTTTTCATGCATGTTGAACCTCCAACCCCTCTATCAATATCATTGGTTAGCAACTTCTGCCTAGATAGTGCAACAAAGCTATTGTGTTGCGCTAGGCTACAGGTCAATGATGAAATGGTTATCTTTATCTATTGCAATCTCTTTGAAATAGTGAGATGTTGGATAGGGGGGTCAGGCCTTCGCCTCAGGGGACAAGGACCTAACACAGGGTCACACTTCACATGCTCTCAGTCATGTGTGGACCATAGACCCACCCCCTCGAAGTATATAATGTCAAAGTAGTTGACATACTTACCTAAAATAAACTCAGCCCACAATTTTCTCATAAAATATAAGGGCATCTCCTTGTTATTCCAGGGAGGTTTATCAAAAACCATATACCACATATCCATCCAATTTTGACTACTCTGGGGATGGATGCACCAGTCAACGGAGATGTGTTTCTTGTTCAATGGTAGTTCTTGTATAGTTCTACGATCCCTAAAAATAGATAATAATTGAGGTTTTGAAATGCCCAAGTATTTGACTTGGTTTCTGTCCAAACGAGTGGTGTAGTACTCATTCATTCTTGCCCTATAATCAGAAATAGAGATCAATTTTCCTTGGACACTTGCAATGGACTTGACAATGATGTCCAAAGAAGTGGTCAAGGAGGCGTTGCTAGTCTCTCTAGTGCCCCTTAATTGTTCCTCAAGGGTTCTTAATATAACCAACCCCTCATCAATTTGATTGTTTACATTTGGTGGTTGTGGTGGGTTGCGGTTTTGAACTTATTGGTTTTTTTCTGAGTTGTTTTCATTGTCTAGGGGTTCCATTTTACTATTATATGCTGCAATTTAAAATCTATGTCATATACATTAGGTTGGTTTTTTAATTAAAATACAAAATTACAATTTTTTTTTTTTTAATTTAGATTCTTGGGAGCAAAAACATAAATTAAATTAAAAATAAGATAAATAAAACATACTAGATATGGTGGGAAGATCCTTCCTCCCTAATGCCTCTATTCGCTCAATGAGAGTAGAAACGTGAGGGCCTTTTATGCACAATGACCACAAATGTTAATGTCATCTAAAGGCTTGGACTTATGTGATTAAAGTAAGAAGTGCTAGTGAAAAGGAAACCTCTATCACAATGCTTGCTAGGGCTCAAATGTAATTGATCCTTGAAATACAAACATTCATGAAAGGAGGGATGATAATTTTACACTCAATGCAAGTAGTAAAAAATGGTTCAGGGAATCATGCTCATTTGAATTTTTAGGGGATAAATTTGGACAATGAGTTAATGGGTTAATTTTCTATGATTTTAAAAAAAAAAAAAAAAAAATTCTCATTTTCATTTTTTTAAATGATTTAACCAAATAGGATAACAATATTTTACTTTAGAAATTACCAAAATTTTCCAACAACTATACAAAGTCCTTATAAATTTGCATATTTTTCTCAAAATATTTCAACATTTAATTATTGAAATTTTAAAAATTAATAAAATTAACCACTTAAAAATACTTAAAAATACAGATACCTAAAAAATAAAAAATAAAACTAATTCATCACATAATAGTAAAAAAATTAGAAAACTTCAAGCCTAAAAAATTATGTTCCACATTTAATATATTGCATTGTCTTCTAACAAACTCTGAAATACAGAATACATCACACAAACAAATTCTGAGCCTCAAAACATAATTTTTGAGACTCAAAAATTATGTTCCACATTTAATATATTTGTTTGTCTTCTAACAAACGCCTTTAACCATTGTAATGAGGGGATGTATTGAAAATATATCTTCTAACAAACAACTCTTGAACCTACCAATCGTGTTGTGAGTTAAAAATATGAAGACTAAATAACTCTTTTCTAACAGGTGCATCGTACCAAAAAAATATGGACATGTTAATTATATCCTACTATTAATTGATTTGAGTGATTTCCATTATTAGAAGGTTATTATTGATAATGACATTTAAGTTATTATTGGATCAAGTTCCAATTTAATTCAGCTGAGGTTATTATAATATGAAAATTGTTTATTACAGTATAACAGATTGAAGTTGAAAGATGACGTATTGGCTGAAATTTTACTATTCTACAAATTTTGAAATTAGCTGTAATGATCATGAGTTTGAGCAGTCGTAATAATATCTACAAATTTTGAAAATAGTTGTAACGATCATGAGTTTCAGCAGCCGTAATAATCTAAAGATTTAAATCAGTGCTCATAATAATGAGTTTCAGCGATTTCACTGTAGTTAAATGTATTTTTTTTTGAGGATATTTGTTTGAAATTGGGTTAGAAATTGTTAAATTTATTGATTTGATTTTTTTGAGGACATTTGTTCTAAATTAGGTTAGAAATTATTAAATTTATATGTTTGAGTGATCATAGAAGAAATTGTTAAATTTATAGATTTAAATAATCATTTAGTATCTTGAATTCATTCCTAGAAATAAATTTTAAACAATAAAAAATAATAATTTATAAAAGAAAAAAAATCATTTCATAGAACAGTTAGACAAGACCAAATTGATAATAGCTATCACACCAAACACTTCTAAACTTAATCTATTTTGGTTACTCCTCTGCTATCCGGCCTTTTCCACTTACCTTACGTCCACTACGCTTGTATTTTGTTCTTTATGTAACTCGATGCCAAACTTCAACAACTTTAGCATTTTTAAATACTCAAAGTATTTGGATCTTTGATCTTTATGTAATTCGACGCCAGACATCAACAACTTTAGCATTTTCTAACCACTTTAACAACTTCAACGTAGACTAATCACTAAAATTAGTTGAATTGGTAATTTAGCTATATATAAATACTTGATCTGTGTACTTCTGTAATCCATGTCTATTTTATTTCTTTCCTCTTCTCTTAATCAGTCAGGACTGGTATATGTGTTGTGGCGTTTGAAGCTGAAGTCGAAACAGTGCAGTATAAAACTAACAGGATGGATGGCTGTTTTGGTATTGGATATACCCGGTGGGTAACAGAATCTATATGGAATGGAGGCGTTTAATCAACATGTTTATGCACACCCATAATTGCAGCGAGGTTTGTTTCGATGGTTGTATGCCTGACCTGGTTGACTGCTATAGCCTCGGCCAAGCTACACACTCACAGATTCCAATGAACATTCATTGGAATCTGTGAGTGTGTAGCTTGGCCGAGGCTATAGCAGTCAACCAGGTCAGGCATACGACCATCCAAACAAGCCTCGCTGCAAATTAAGTCTGTGCAAACACATGTTGATTAATAATCGCCTCCATTCCAGATAGATTCAGTTACCCACCGGGTATATCCAATACCAGAACAGCCATCAAACCTGTTATTTTTATACTGCACTGTTTCGACTTCAGGGAGAAACTCTTATAAAAAAGGGTACAACAAAGCCAATATAGCGCTACATGCGCGCACTGGCACAGGGAGACATTCTTATAGCCAAAGCGTACATCAAAGCCCAATATAATAATGCAAGCACGGACTGGTACGTTTTCAAACTGCCAGTGGATTAGACTGATATGAATGCATTTTAATGTTGACA
>ML776702.1:1517099-1540071 GCA_009831015.1 Picea engelmannii
TAGAAACAACAAAATGGGTTCTTTAGTATATCTAGGGTACAATTCAATTTGGGATACATTAAAGCTCAAATGGGGATCCTTTATTGTTTGATTTCATTGATTCTGATTGGGTTGGAAACCATGATGATTGGAAGTCTATTGTATGTTATGTTTTCAGTTTTAGTTTCAAACCTAGCACTTGGACCTGTAAAAATAAACATGTCCTTTCTCTTTCTCTTGTAGAAGCACAGTATCAAGAAAAAATTAGTGAAAGTCAAGAATATCTTTGGCTTCATCAAATCCTTTCAGGATTTGGATTCCAACCAAAACATCCGATCACACTCGTGTGAAAATCAAAGTGCTATTAATATCACCAAAGATAAATTTGAACATCAACACAACAAACACATTGACATACACTTTCACTTCATCATAAATCTTCTTGAGGATCATGTTCTTGAAGTGCACTATTTCCCTACAAATCATCAAGTTGTAGATGTTTTCACTAAGTCTCTTACAAAAGTGAAATTTTCCAAAATTCAATCTATGTTAGGAGTTTCAGAATTTGTCATTAAGAGGGAATATGATCTAGTGCCTCCTTCTTTCTCCTAATATATCATTTTTGTAAATATTTCAATCCTATCCTAACTTGTTCTTAAGGGGTATGCTAGGGTTTTAGACACTTGAAATTTAGTTAAGATCAACTATGCATCTTTGGGTGAAGTGTTCTTCTTTAGTGTGCATTGTAATTATCTAATCTAATGGTCACGGATATGTTCTAGCAATAAATTGATCTAATCGTTCTCCTTCTCCTACAATCTACAACCCTAATTTGGAGTTTGTCCCATCTTCGAATTGTAATCTATCTTCAACAACTATGCCATATTATACTCCCAACTTTTCTACTAGTTTTTCCTATTCTGGTTTCTTCTTTAGATGATGACAATGAGGATGAAAATCCACCTCTACCTACTCACCTTCCTCAAATTGGGTTCATTGAACATGAACCTGCACCAACAACATAGCTTCCTAGATGGGTCCATACAACACGAGATGCGACTAGTGATCTTGCAATTGATCCTTTGGATCAAGATTCTACATGTTCATAATTCTAGCAAGTCTCCTCTTTTTTCACTCAAGTTTGAAAGACTCATGATCCATTAACATTTGTAGAACCTTCTATCCATCTACATTGGGATGCAACAACGAATGAATAATATTATTCCTTAATGGAGAAGGATATTTTGGGATATTGTATCTCTTCTAAAAGGAATAAAAATTGTTAAATGTAAATGGGTGTATAGAAATAAGTATGCATCATATGGAAGTGTTGAAATACACAAGGTTCAATTAATTTCCAAAGTATTTTCTTAGGTAGAAAGAATTGACTATACTAAAACATTTACATCTATAACCAAAATTAATTCCATCCTCCTTTTTCTATTCCTAGCCACTTCATATAAATGGGAGGTCCACCAAATGGATTTTAAAATATGTCTTCTTTCATTGGGATTTGGAAGAAAAAATTTACATGGAACAAACTCTTGGCTATATTGAGGATGAATCTAGGCTTGTTTGTTTTCTTAAGAAATATCTCTATGGCCTTAAACAATCTGCTTAGGATTGGTATGTTATAATTGATAAATTTCTTCTTAGCAATGGATTTTATAGATGTCATTTTGACCCCAATGTCTATTCCAAGTAAGTAGGTAACCATATCATAATATTTGTTCTTTATGTTGATGACATTATACTCGCTAGTAGTGAACCCAAACTTTTAACATCTAAAATCCAACCTTAAGAAGAAATTTGAAATGACAGACTTAAGAAATTTTGTTATTTTTTTGGCCTCCAAGTCTTGCAAACCAAGGAAGGAATTTAACTTTCACAGTCCAAGTATGCATGTGACCTTATTCACCACTTTAACATAGAGTAATGTCTACTAGCTCCATCTCCCTTCTAGTATGGAATTAAACTTGGTTCCATTTATACTACACCTTAATTAGATTTCACTTTAAACTATCAATTAACTAATATCCTTTTGTATTTGACTCATATCTATCTTGATATTTCCTTTGTAGTTGGTCTTGTTTTCCCATATATGAAAACACCCCATGAGAGCCATTTGAAACAACAAAATGGGTTCTTTAGTATATCCAGGGTACAATTCAATTTGGGATACATTAAAGTTCAGAGGGAGATCCTTTATTGTTTGATTTCATTGATTTTGATGGGGTTGGAAACCATGATTACTGGAAGTCTACTGTAGGTTATGTTTTTAGTTTTATCTTCAAACCTATCACTTGGAATTGTAAAAATAAACATGTCCTTTCTCTTTTTCTTGTAGAAGCAGAGTATCAAGAAACAATTAGTGAAAGTCAAGAAGATCTTTGGCTTCATCAAATCCTTTCACGCAGGGATGATTTTAAGGATGGAAATTTATTTTAGAACATAGAATCCTTGGCAAATCTTAGAAATCCTACATATGCCAACTATAAATATTTGGCGATATTTTTGTAAAAATATTCAAATTTCTAAGGATTTTATATGGTTTGTATAAAATTTTGGCAATTTTTAAGGTAAAATAATTTTATCCTATAGAATTTGGGTGAATCAATTTTAAAATAGCGAATCTTTTTTTTGGAAAAACCATGGAAAATTAGCCCATGAAAGAAATTTAGCCCCTAAAATCATCGCTTCTTTCAGGATTTGGATTCCAACCAGAACATCCAATCACACTCTAGTGTGACAATCAAAGTGTTATTCATATCACCAGAGGTCAACTTCAACATCAACACAACAAACACATTGACATACACATGCACTTCATCATAAAGATTCTTGAGGATCATGTTCTTGAAGTGCACTATTTCCCTACAAATGATCAAGTTGTAGCAGTAAGTCTCTTAAAAAAGAGAAATTTTCCAAAATTCAATATATGTTAGGAGTTTTAGGAGTTGTCATTAAGATGGAATATGATCTAATGCATCATTCTTTCTCCTATTGTATCATTTTTGTAAATCCTTCAATCCTATCCTAATTTGTTCTTAAGGGGGATGCTAGGGTTTTAGACACTTGGGAGTTAGTTAAGATCAACTATGCGTCTTTAGGTAAAGTGTGTTTCTTTATTGTGCATTGTAATTATCTAATCTAATGGTCACAGATATGTTCTAGCCATAAATTGATCTAATGGTTCTCCTTCTCTTCAAAACTAATGACTATATTGATTTGTATATTAACACCCAATTGGTCCATGATCTCTATTTAAAGAGAATTGATGGTCATTTTCTAATGATTGATTATGAGACTCATTTGTAAATTATTTTTCTTTTATATGGATATATTGCTTCAAGTGATTGTGTTGGTTGGTGCCATGGACTATTTCCCTCTTAAAAAGTTTTAACCATATAAGACATTGGTGTATTTATTTTCGATATATTTGTGTGAATGATTTACTTAAGATATTTTACCCTTATAGATATATTGTGTGTATGAAACACAATGTATGCTTAAGAGAAATTGTAATAGAAATGTTGTTGAAAATCCCAAAAAAAATTGAAAAGGGAAAAAGAAAGGCTAAACATGAACCTAAAATCCTTAAAATTTAATGGATATTATGTGTTGTTCGCAATGTCTAAGGTGTTCAACAATGAAATTGGAATCTAAAGGATTGCAACTATGTGATTAAAATAAGAAACGCTATTGGGAAAGCAACCTATTGGGAAAGCAACCTATGTGACAATCTGGGTGGTGCTCAAGTGTAACAAAAATTTAATTTTTTTTGAAATGATAAATGGCTCTCGATACAAGTACTAAAACTGGGTGGAGGGATCAAGTTACAAATTACAAAAGAAAAAGAAAAAGCACTACATCGCATGTTATGTTCTAGAAAAATACATATTGCCTTGGAGCAAACAAATTTTGAAGCTTACGAAATAATGTTAGGAATTTAATTTCTTGAAAGGAAATATTCAAAATGTCTTCTAACAAGTAACGTTTGTAACCGTGAAATATTCGAAATGTCTTCTAACAAGTAACTTCTGTAACCGATGATGTTATGAGTTAAAAATGTGAAGGAAATAACTTTTTTTAATAAAAAAACATCCATTATAATACAATGGAAATAGAAAGCCCTTTTACTCTTGAAATGTAGAAATATAGACGGGTTCATTAGAAGATATTAATTAATGTGAGTGATTTGGATTATTTTAAAGTTATCATTGACAACGGCATTTAAGTTATTGTAACAATTTTATAGACAGGTTCATTAGAATATATTAATTAATGTGAGTGCTTTTGATTATTATAAAGTTATCATTGACAATGGCATTTAAGTTATTGTAACAACTTTCAATTGAATTCAGTTTTAGTTTATCCTAATATGAAAATTGTTTTTTACAATGTAAAACATGAAAAAATGGCTGAAATTTTTATCAGTTACACATTTTTAAAAAAGTTGTAACGATCATGACTTTCAACAGCCCTAATAATATAGTTTGAAATCAGTGCTGATAATAACGAGTTTCAACGGGTGTAATAATAACTAGTTTCAAATAGGAATGCTTTGCTCGTTAGGAATGTGTAGAAAAAGAGTGCAATATTTACCTACAAAGATATAATTTGTAGATCATAGGTGCCTTGATTGATAGGAATGTGTAGAAAAAGTTTACTAAAATATCTAGTAAAAATTATATAATTGTACGTTAGAGGATCAGCGTTGATGTGGTTGATGTGAAATCTAATGGTTTTAGCAATTTAATTTGATTTTGAATTGATATTTGATTATAATTTTGGATTTATAGGAATTCTAATTATTTTAAACTTAATTCACCGAATTGAAAGAAAAAAAACGTGACTCGAAAGTTTATTTAAACATGAAATCACAAAACGTATCTATTTCCAAATACTGTCGGATATGGAAAGTCAAAAACATTTATGCACACAACATATTTTATACACAAAACATTGGAAACATGATAGAAATTAATATACCGAGGAAGAACAGTCGACTGACTGATGTATACATAACGTAAAGGAAAACGCTTGGGATGAATCCCTGATGTATCGTGCCTTATTCGTCAAAATTTTAACATTTGTTTCAACGCATGCAATCAATCATTACTCGAGGTTTGAATGTGGCTTGTGTTCTGTGTGTCTCCCTCCATGTTTTGGTAAAGTTAAATAATATGTAGAACTGAGTCGCATTAAAGGCCTGTTATGAAATGGAAGAATCGACCGAAGACCACGTGTTAACTCGACCCAAGACCAAGGTTGAAGATTAATATTATTGATGGTAGGGGAACCATCAAATGCTTCGAAAAGTTGTTATCGTGTTTAATCTATTTGGGTATCGTGTTTAATAATATGTAGGGGAACCATCAAATGCTTCGAAAAGTTGTTATCGTGTTTAATCTATTTGGGTATTTTGATATTTCTGTAACTCAATCCCTAACTTCATAGTCATGTCACAGTCATATGCCTAAAAGGTGTCCAAGTCGGGCTAATAAGACGTCGCACCCTTCGAGAGAGAAGGGACTTCGAGAGAGGAGGGACTTGTGACGATGTGGAAATCAATGCACCAGATGGGACTATTGCTGCTGCTCCTCTGAAATTTGACGCTCTCCACCCTCTCCTCCAACCTGCGAAGAAACTCCTTCAAAAACCAAAAAAACCAACGCTGGATTATAAGATCTGAAATCTTAATCCTAATCTTGGAAAAATTACAATTCCCAACAATCCTGACCCCTCTGTCATGAAAAAAAATGTCATTTCCACCTTAGCTCAACCTATATATCGACCCCGCTGTCATGAAAAAAAATGTCATTTCCACCTTAGCTCAACCTATATATCCCCACCCCATGAGTGGGAGTCGCCTATCGGGTCACAGTCCGTCGTGGCCTCTATTTGACATGCCCGAGTCTGACAGTTATTCTGTGAAGCCCTTCGGGTAGATGATCTTCTGTGAGGCCCTTTGGCCTTCCAGCGAGGAGAGGGTTATGAGCTACAATGTTTGAATTCCGACGATCGAGTAGTTGCTCATGAAACTTTTTATGTTGCACTATCAGTCCCTTCAAATGTTTGATGACGATGACTTAGCCAACCATTGTAATCTCTCCATATCAGAGAGAGAAATCGTGTTGTCTTTATGAGGCACCATGCCTTCCAGCGTTGGTTTGGGTGCCATTCTTTGCAGAATTCTAAGTTTAGTGTCGAGTTATGTATAATTTTAATAGTAATTTAATATCATGTTATTATTATGTCGAAAGGTGTATATCTATTGATAATGAGCATGATTAAACACCTTTTAATCTAAAATTTTAATAGGATGGCTAACAATTGAAGATGCTGGCATATTCTTAGTCGTCCTCCCAAATCAATGAATGTGATTTCCTCTTCATAACTTCCTTGTATTTTTTAATGCATCCTTGTATTTTTTAATGCATCCGTTAACCTGTTTACCTTTTAACATTTACCTAATCATATTAAGAAATTATTGTATCACTATATGATTGCCACTTTTAAACTATTAAACTTTGGATTTAGCACGCTGGCTGTGCTGGCTGTAGACGCTCATTTTCTGGTTGTTTTCTGGCTGTGCTAGTTGTAGACACTCATTTTCTGGTTGTGCATTTCATTTTCTGGCTGTGCTTCATTTTCTATCCGCGCCTTTCGAGTTCATCAGCAAAATGGTTTTGAATGACTGTACTAGTATAATATTAATCATAATGTGTGGTGCTCTCTTTTATTTCCATTAGTGTTTGCTAATATCTCATAGAATCATAACGTTGAAAAATGTAACAGTGGTAAAAAAAAACAGAAATAGGTAACCTTTTGATACTTGTATTGAGAGAAGAGGTGTGTTCCAGCAGTTTTCATACCTAGTCCGCGTCGTAAAAATCTTCTCTCCAGCTTATCTACTAATGTAGAAAATTCCTTCTCTGAAATTAGCATTCTATTGTAAAACACCCTCACCAAACAAACTGTTATAAACGAATGTTCCATTATTTAGTTAGTCACAATGTTCTAAAATTCCTTCTCCGAAATTAGTATTCTATTGTAAAACACCCTCACCAAACAAACTGTTATAAATCAATGTTACATTATTTAGTTAATCACAACGTTCGAAGAACGCTTAGCGGGATTCTAATATAAGATAAAACTATTAAATTTAATACACTATAAAACTATAGTGGAGTTTGAGCTGTGGAGTTCGAACTCCAGCTCCTGGCTCTATGTTCCGCCATTGGCATAAAAGATAGTCAAACATAAAAAATTATTTGGGTGATGGAGTCATCTCGGGTTTAAAGAAATACCTACAAGCACTTGACACGTATAGGTGCATGTAACGCTTCGCTTGTTTTTAAACCAACGATGTGAGGCGCAAGCCAAGTGGAGAATGGAATGACTGCATGAAATGCAAATTTTGAATAAAGTTTGTACACTCATACTTCAATACATTTACACTGGACAAAAGTTTGCAGCTTGTGTTACAAACAAAGAGACTTTGAGCTGGGAAGTAGCAACAGCAGAGGGAAACTTGCAATTATAAATATACATGTGAGCATTTCTCACCCTTGTGATTACAGAGATCAGTTTCATTCATTTAAATTTTTTCTAGTGTATTAATCCACCATATCAACATTGTAACTTTAGCATAACACACAAGGGCACCTGAGTGTTGAATGGTGTAATTTTTCCCTCATTTACTTGCTTGATTTTTCCCTCATTTACTTGCTTGAATAAGTAGATGGAAAGACATTATAAATGCACATATTAGAGAGGTGGATATGCATTTATTAGGTAAGTGAAGGATGAAGAATTCTAGAAAAATATATAGTCTCATGTATTTGGAATTTAATTTTATGTATGAATGTGAAGAAGAGCTCAAGAGCTCCCTTGTTTTGTATGTATACTATGTTTTGTGAATGCTTTCCTCTTCTTGAAATTGAACATGGTATCAGAGAAGGAGTAAGACTCTTTGAATATTGGAGAAACATTTGCAAGCTATTACAGAGAAATGTGAAGTTTGATCAACCCAAAATAGGAGGAACGTTTCAGGGAAATCTGGTGCCAAAATTGGAAGAAAAACTCTTAAACAATTTGGGTATTTTAAGGTGGTCGCCCCCTTCCTTATTACAAAGAGAGACAAAGCCTGTTTTGTCACTCTTAGCCAGTTCAGAAGGAGAAACCAAGCCATTTCGGTCACTCTTAGGAAGTTCAAAAGGAGCAAACATGATCTTTGGGTCACTCAGTCACTCATAATAAGTGCAGAAAGCACGACCAACTTCCCGAACTCGCGCCCATAAAGAGTGACTAACTTCCCGCATGGCCACCCAAGAAAAACATTTTTGGGTTTTCTGTTTTGATAGACGAAAAGACATATTGGTCAACATTTAAGTCATAAAGGGGGACCCAACTGTCAAAAACAGATTCATGGCATCTAGCAACAATCCAACGCTTGCGCAAGGACCATTTTTAATGGGTAAGAACTATGATGTATGGTCTATTAAAATGAAAAATTTGCTCTCGTCTGAAGATTGTTGGGAAGCAATAGTTAATCGGTTCAAGGAACCAAGTTTGATGGATCTACAAGTAATGACAAATGCGCAAATAAATGTTCTTGGAGAAATTAGGAAGAATGACAACAAAGCCCCGTGGATCATTCAACAAGGGTTGGAGGAATACATTTTCTCCAAACTCGCAGCAGCAGATCATGCCAAACAAGCATGGGATATTCTCAAAATTTCTATCATGGCAAAGAAAAAGTAAAAAATGCAAAGTTGAAGACACTCAGGAAGATTTTTTAGACTCTATAGATAAAGGACTTTGATTAAGTGGATCATTTCATGACCCACGTCACGAGCATCGTGAATCAGCTGCGCATGCATGGAGAAGACATTCATGAGAAGAAAGTCGTTGACAAGGTACTTCGTACCCTTCTTTATAAGTTTAATATCGTCGTAGTTTCCATAGAAGAGTTGAAAGACCTGTCAATATTCACAGTTGAAGAACTTGTGGGATCTCTATTAACACATGAAAATGCGTTCAGTGGATATATTGAATCTTTCAAGAATGCATTCTAGTCTCAAGCCTCCATAAGCGGAGGGAGAGGTCAAGGGAATAGAAGTAGAGGTAGACGCGGTAGAGGACGCTTTCAAACAAGAGAAATGTCAACTCCGGAATTTTCATAACAGAGCAAACAGTGAGAACAAAGGCACTCTCAAAACCAAAGGGGGAGAGGAAAAAAATTTAATCAGCCAAGATAGACTAACAAATCAAGGATCTAGTGCTATTATTGCAAGAAATTTTGTCACTACGAAAGTGAATGCAGAAAGAAGAAAACATATTTGATAGGGGAATAGAAAATTTTATCAACACTGAAGAAGGAACCTCTGAATCAATGTTCTTCTCATGTCAAGTCATAGAATAAGAAAACAACAATCATGATATCCGGTTGTTGGATAGTGGTTGCAACAATCATATGACAGGTAACAAAGACTTGTTTTCTAGTTTAGATAGCTCTGTCACATCTCAAATTAAATTGGGAGATGATTACCAAAAGAATGTTCTAGGCAAGGGTGTAAGTTTTGTATTGACCAAGCAACATGAAAAGAAGGATATCCATGATGTTTATTATGTACCTGGTCTTAGACATAATCTGTTGAGTGTAGGCCAGATGAATGAACATGGCTATAGAGTCATTTTTTAAGGTTCCAAGTGTACAATATTGGAAAAACCACACAGTAAGAAAATCATAGCTATAATACAAATGACCAAAAACAGAATGTTTCCTTTGTTATTGAGAAATGTTAATTTGTGAGAGTCATATGCCTAAAATGTGTCAAGTTTTGACAGTTTCCTGTTTTTTGTTGTTAAGAACCAGAGACTGAATACAAAAGCACGACAACAGATATACAAGAACAATATGTAAAATATTCTTTATTATTATCAAACCCTTGAGGTAGGGAAACACCTTACAATGGATCCTATTATGGAAGGGATCCTCTCCTGTTCACTTGCCTCTTCGAGGGGGCATCCTCCTAATGAGATTCATCTCCAAACACAATACTTCTCTTCGTGTTCCATTATTGCTTGAACCCCTTTATATAGTGTTACCATCCCCTAAGAACATTCTAGAAGAGGATCTTCTAGAAGTAGAACCTTCTAAAAGTAGAACCTTCTAAGAAGTTCTCTTACATTTATGATATTTAACTACACATTTATTATATCTAACTAACATAGTGGGCCTTATTTAATAATATAGTGTTCCTAGTCCACCTTACATTGAATGGCCTCCACTATTATCACTATGGGCCCTCTGGACCCCCCACCCCACTACCTCTCTAGCTACCTTAAATTTCATCCCCCTTATGAAAGAGTTGTCCTCAATGCTTGATGTACAACCATATATTAGGGTCCCATGGATAAGTGTGGACCATAGTGCTGAAGTAGACTAGAGAACCAGGGTCCCATTGAGAAATGGTAGCCACCATGCTGAAGTAGTCCAACCGTCATTGTAAATTAGGGTCCCATGTCCAATTGCTCATGTGAACCCAACATGGAAGATATCGGCACCGAATAACCAACTAAAAATGATGCTCCCAATACTAACACCTATCATGTGGATCCAAATAAGAATATCCATCCACATAGTGGGAGATGATTAAAGAAGAATCGGGAAGGAACAATACAATTATAGAATATGCAGGCTGGACGCTGGTAACTAGCTCCTGATGTGGGACATTGATGTTCTCTTCAAAAGGTGGAGTAGAGTCATCAAATAAAATATGGAAGTGGTTGTCATCCGAGAAATGACAACTATCCATATACCAATCATTGAATAGGCCTCAAAATCATACCAAACATATATTTCTTGATTATATTCATCCATGAGGTCCGCCATAATAAATCTCTCTTGCATTTTATCCAAATAATATTGAATACTACGAAAACTACCATTGAGACCATCTACAAAGCCATCCAATCTGTCATTCAATGTATCAAACAATTGGGCTTTGAATGCTTCATTAATCTGTAGAATTTGTTTGAGTATTTGAGAAGAAATAACCATTTGATCACCCTATGAAAATTTATGAACTCTACAGTCTCGCCGCCGTCACAAAAAAAACCTTAAAATAGAACAATAAATTACTGCAGAAAAAACCCTCAAAAACCCTGAAAAACTATTGAATTTAAAATGCTCATAACTTCACTTCCGAGACTTCGTTTCGACTGATTTTTTTTTTTAGATTGGGTGTAATTGTGAGAGGAACTAAGATCTGTAATTTTTTTGGGCAATTTCAGCCTCCAAATTTTACATAAATCAAAAAACAAATGCGCTGTCGTCCCGGAAAAAAACCCTGAAAATTTGCAGATTTTAAAACTTCAATATCTTGACTTCCCGGACTCTGTTTGAGCCGATTTGTTTATTAAACTTGGGTTTTTTTATGAGAGGAACTCATATATACAACCAGTTTCTGTAATGTTTTCACAGAAATATACCAAAAATTTCTAGAATGTCACGACCCTCTTTTTTCTTCTCTGAAAAAAAAAATCTGCAAAAAAATAATCTGCAAAAAGTGCTTTGATACCACTTTTTAAGAACCAAATACTGAATAAAAAAGCACCACAACAGATATACAAAAACAATATGTAAAATTGTCTTTATTACTATCAAACCCTTGAGGTATGGAAACACCATACAATGGATCATATTATGGAAGGGATCCTCTCGTGTTCACTTTCCTTTTCGAGGGGGAATCCTCCTAATGAGATTCAGCTCCAAACACAATAATTCTCTTCATGTCCCATTACATTGCTTGAACCCCTTTATATAGTGCTACCATCCCCTAAGAACATTCGAGAGGAGGAATCTTCTAGAAGTAGAATCTTCTAAGAAGTCCTCTTACATTTATTATATCTAACTAACATAGTGGGCCTTTTTCAATAATATAGTGGACCTAGTCCACCTTACATTGAATGGCCTCCACTATTATCACTATGGACCCTCTGCCCCCTCCCACTACCTCTCTAGCTACCTTACATTTGTATTTTGCAATTTTGATGATGGTCATGCTTGATAAATCAAATTTAGCTACTGGTGTGTAACATTCTAAGTCATATATCATGATTATATGTTATTACAACAATTGGTGGCACTGGAGATATTTTTGGAACACTTTAGGGAAATTTTCAAAATAAATATGGCTTATACATGCAGGCGCTGCGAGCGAACTCAAGTTTTTTAGTTTTGAACAGAGGAACAATTTCCAAGTGTCAGAGATCGATGCAATCCAGTTGTATGATGGCCAGTTATGAGTTGGGAGGCCACCTACCAAAGGGAAAATCTCTCAAATGGACACTACATCATCCATAAAGAAGATGTTGAAGACATTGGCAACAATAGCCTAAATTTTAGCATTTTGTTGTTTTCCATTATCCACTTGTTTCCAGGCCACTTTGAGGGAATAGGGATCCTATGATAAGGTTGTTATTCGAACTGTAGTTCTTTCATTGACAGTCTAGTTTATAAAAATACTAACATAAGTTTTATAGAGGGTTCGAATGGTGTAAGAGAGGACTCACTTTTGATAATGTGTTATTTTTACAGAAATGCCTTCTCTTTTTGTATGACTTAAGATTCTATGAATAATGAAAATCAATTATTTTTCCTATCATATCTTTTGTCTTCTAATTCTAATCACAATCCAATGAAAAATTCATTTCAGTGATTTATAACTTGTTGCAATAGAGGATATCTTGTAATGTCGTATACAGATATATCAAAATTCATCTCTTTGATTATAAGATTTTCTTGTTTCAAAGAGTTATGCTTTGTATGTTTGTCATACTGCCTGATGTAGATGATAGGGATTTCAGTTTCTTCTTATTAAGTCTTCCACCTACTCTTCATTTTTCTAAAACCATGATGAAATTTATTCAGAGCCTTATTTATTGGTGCAAAATTGTGTGAAGTAAGCTTTGATTTACATTATTTCCTCGATTTTTCATCCATTTCATGCCTTATCATAAAAAAATATCTTTAACCTATTGATGGGTGTTGAGCTTACACTTTAGTAGTCAAAGTGTGACTTGCAGTGCTAACACAAATGATACCATACCATACAATACCATACCAAGGCAAGGCATACCATAGCATACCATACCATGGTTAGGAAAGGCAAGGCATACCATACCATACCATACCATGGCAAGGTAAGGCAAGGCATACCATATCATACCATACCATACCATGGCCAAGAAAGGAAAGAAATGACATGGCATGGAAAGGCATACAATACCATACCATGGCAAGGAATGGCAAGGCATACCAAACCATACCATGGAAAGGCAAGGCAAGGCATGGCATGGAAATACATACCATACCATAACATACTATACCATGGAAAGGCAAGGTAAGCCATGGCATGGCAAGGCATACCATACCATACCATACCAAGGAAAGGAATACCATACCATGGATTTGCAAGTAAAGGGAAAGCATACCATACGATACCATACCATGGCAAGGAAAGTCAATACAAGGAATACCATACCATACCATGGCAAGGAAAGGTAGTAGATACCATACCATACCATAGTGTACCATGGCAAGGCAAGGCAATGCATGGCATGGAAAGGCATACCATACCATACCATACCATACCTTCCTATACGAAGGCAAGACATACCATATCATGTACCATACCATGGCTTGGAAAGGAAAGGAAAGGCATACCATACCATTCCAAAGCAAGGAAAGGCAAGGCATACCATACCATGGAAAGGAAATGCAAGGCATATCATACCATATTATGGCAAGGAAATGCAAGGCATACCATACCATACCATGGCAAGGCAAGACAAGACATGGCATGGCATGGAAAGGCATACCGTACCATACCATACCATACCATACAATGGCATGGCAAGGCATACCACACCATACCATGGAAAGACAAGCAAAGGCATACTATAGCACACCAACCATACCATACCATGGAAAGGAAAGGAAAAGAATATTATAGGATACCATACCATACCATGGCAAGGGAAGGAAACCTATGGCATGGCATGAAAATGAATACCTTACCGTACCATACCATACCATGGTAAGGAAAGTCAAGGCATACCATACCATGGAAAGGCATGGCAAGGCATACGATACCATACCATGGCAAGGAAAGGCAAGGTATACCATACAATACCATGGGAGGGAAAGGCAAGGAAAGGCATGTCATGGAAATTAATACCATGCCATGTCAAGGCAAGGCAAGGCATGGCATGAAAATGCATACCATACCAAGGCAAGGAATATGAGACCATACCTTAACATGGCTTGGAAATGTAAGGAAAGGCAAGGCATACCATACGATGAGCATGGCAAGACAAGGAAAGGCATGACATGGTAAGGCATACCATACCATGGAAAAGAAAGTAAAGGCATGGCATGGAAAGGAATAGCATATCATACCATACCATACCATACCATGGCAAGGAAACGTAAGGAATACCATACCATACCATGTCAAGGCAAGGAAAGGCATGGCATGGCAAGGAAAGGTAAGTCATGTAAGGAAAGGCATTTCATGGAATGACATGGGAAGCCAAGGAAAGGCATGGAATGGTGTGGCAAGAGAAGGAAATGCAATGCAAGGCAAGGAATGACATGGAAAGGAAAGGAAATGCAAGGGATGGCATGATAGGGCATGAAAAGGCAAGGCATAGCATGGCAAGGAAAGCCAAGGAAAGGAAATACAAGGACAAATATAACAACCCTTAAAACAAGTAAATTAAAGGGGGATACAAATACAATCTTAAAATAGGGTTTAGATAACAAATGCATGATGAAATGCAATATGATACATGCCAACCATACAATATTCAAGACATGATATCCCTAAAGGGATGAAAATTATGACATAAATGTAATAAAAGGTGTCAAGGTGTATTCCTAGGGTTTAATTGTGAGGTATGGAAATGGAAATGCAAAGCATAAAATACCATACCATGGAAAGGAAAGGCAAGGCATACCATAACATACCATACCATCCATACCATGGAAAGGAAAGGCGAGACATACCATACCATGGAAAGATGAGGAAAGACATGGCATGGCAAGGCATACTATACCACACCATAGCATGGCATGGCAAGGCATACCATACAACACCATAGCATGGCAAGGCAAGGCAAGGCATGGCATGGCAAGGAAAGGTATAACAATTTATGCATGGCATGGCATGGTAAGGCAATGCAAGACATGGAATGGTAAGGAAAGACATAACAAGGCAAGCCAAGGCAAGAAAATAGAGGGAAACATATAATATCCCTTAAAACAAGTAATCATTAAATTAAAGGGATTAATACACATATTCCTTAATACACATAAGATATCACTTTGGATAAGTAAACAATCTTTTCCACATAAGATATTCCTTAATGAATAATGCAAGTATTTATAATCACTTTAGAAAAAAATCGAGGGATTAATACACATAAATTCATAAACTTTGGAATTCAAACACTTTGAAATTCATATATTCATTAACGTACAATGCATAAGCAATGAGATTCATAAAAAAATGTGCCATGAAATGTGTGTGTGTGTGTGTGTGTGTATATATATATATATATCATGTAAATTGTTCATTTTTTTACAAAATGACAACTCGTGCCCAATATATAAAGCAAAAACAAGTACCCTAACATAAAAAAACATCCATGTGGTGGCCTAGATACAAAATGGTAGTAGTTGGTCAATCATTGACCACTTCCACCCTCACCACCCTCAGGAGCATCGAGAGGTTCTAGGCATGGGCGTGCTTCAATTCTCTAGAGACTGCACAAAGAATAAACATTGTTATAAGTTTTTTTTTTCTCAATGAATTAATAAACATACAAAATGATACTTTGTAATTTAACCTAAGACAACTCACCGCATATGCTTCTTTCAATTGTGAGGGTGTTACCCTCCTCCATGACCCTAGTCTCTCTTTGATGCCACCCTACATCAATTACGAGGATCAAGTCAAGAAAATTAAGCAAATATGAGTAAAATCAAATTCATGAGACATAAAAAATTATCGTCAATGCATTATATCGTATTGAATATATCAGGCCTCGATGGAGATTCACTATCATATGGAGCACTAGGTTGTACAGCCTGCTCCGAGACAACCTCTACTGTGGCAGTCTTGGTGGATGGGGCCAATGGAAATGATGATGGTGGGAAATGATGGATCCCCAAAGGATGTATAAGTGACTGCAACTCCCTAGGCCCGGAGAAAGGTAACCTTGAAGCAAGTCCTAGGTGCTCGGGGAATGCAATAGTAATATAGCTATAAAATATATCTACAGCCTACATACATATTAATAAAATTGAAATATTAGTACCAACTAATAAAACTCAAAAACATAAACACAAAGAATCTGAAAATTATACGATATGTAACTCTACACATGATACATGTGATGTAGGTGACTAGTCCATCCTAGATGGACATTCCCCGACATTGCCTAGTCCTAAATCTTTTAGAAACATGAGAACATTCAAAATTTGAGGATTCCATAAAATAAATAAATGACTATGGTGAATTTATAATATGTGACACATACCTATGTGTGGGGTGCACCCAATGAATAAGTTGCCTCTAATTCTGCATCAGTGGTGGGGTTAGGCACTGATGCATCCATCGACGTAGAGGGTATACTACTAGGACGTAACAGCTCCAAAACAACATAAATAAAATATTGATATAAATACACATAATACAAAATAAATATAGATACACATAATGATGGAGAACATAAAGAGGGTTATGATACTTACCTCATCCATGAAGCTATGTTTTCCACTGGGCTCTATAATCCCATAGCATGTCTTCCCACAACTCAAGCATCTGTGAGGTTCACATGGATGGCTACTATGTCCATGTGCCATTTCCTCATTGTAATTTGTCATGCATGTTGAACCTCCAACCCCTCTATCAATGTCACTAGCTAGCACCTCCTTCCTAGATAGTGCAACAAAGTTATTTTGTTGCGCTAGGCTATAGGTCAATGATGAAATGGTTATCTTTATCTATTGCAATCTCTTTTCAATAGCGAGATGTTGGATAGGGGGGGTCAGGCCTTCGCCTCAGGGGACAAGGACCTAACACAGGGTCATGCCTCACATGCTCTCAGTCCTGTGTGGACCATAGACCCACCCCCTTGAAGTATCTAATGTCAAAGTAGTTGACATGCTTACCCAAAATAAACTCAACCCACAATTTTCTCATAAAATATAAGGGCATCTCCTTGTTATTCGAGGGATTTTTATCAAAAACCATATACCACATATCTATCGAATTTTGACTACTCTAGGGATGGATGCACCAGTCAACGAAGATGCATTTCTTGTGCAATGGTAGTTCTTGTATAGTTCTACGATCCCTAAAAATAGATAATAATTGTGGTTTTGAAATGCCCAATTATTTGACTTGGTCTCTATCCAAACTAGTGGTGTAGTACTCATACATTCTTGCCCTATAATCAGAAATAGAGATCAATTTTCCTTCGACACTTGCAATGGACTTGACAATGATGTCCAAAGAAGTGGCCAAGGAGACGTTGCTAGTCTCTCTAGTGTACCTTAATAGTTCCTCAAGGGTTCTTAATATAACCAACCCCTCATCAATTTTATTGTTTACATTTGATGGTTGTGGTGGGTTGGGGTTTTGAACTTATTGGTTTTCTTTTGAGTTGTTTTCATTGTCTAGGGGTTCCATTTTACTATTATATGCTGCAATTTAAAATCTATGGCATATACATTAGGTTGGTTTTTTAATTAAAATACAAAATTACATTTTTTTTTTAATTTAGATTCTTGGAAGCAAAAACCTAAATTGGATTAAAAATAAGATAAATAAAACATACTAGATATGGTGGCAAGATCCTTCCTCCCTAGCGCCTCTATTAGCTCAATGAGAGTAGAAATGTGAGGACCTTTTATGCACAATGACCACAAATGTTAATGTAATCTAAAGGCTTGGACTTGTGTGATTAAAGTAAGAAGTGCTAGTGAAAAGGAAACCTCTATGACAATGCTGGCTAGGGCTCAAATGTAATTGATCCTTGAAATACAAACATTCATGAAAGGAGGGATGACAATTTTACACTCAATGCAAGTAGTAAAAAATGGTTCAGGGAATCATGAGCACTTGAAATTTTAGGGGATAAATTTGGACAATGAGTTAATGGGTTAATTTTCTATGATTTTTTTCAAAAAATTTAAATTTTTCTCATTTTCATTTTTTTAAATAATTTAACCAAATAATATAACAATATTTTACTTTAGAAATTACCAAAATTTTCCAACAACTATACAAAGTCCTTATAAATTTGCATATTTTTCTCACAATATTTCAAAATTTAATTATTAAAAATTTTAAAATTAATAAAATTAATCATTTAAAAATACATATACTTAAAAAATAAAAAATAAAACTAATTCATCACATAATATAGTAAAAAATTAAAAAACTTTAAGCCAACAAATTATGAGACTAATAAATTATGTTCCACATTTAATATATTGCATTGTCTTCTAACAAACTCTGAAATACAGAATACATCACACAAACAAATTCTGAGCCTCAAAACATAATTTTTGAGACTCAAAAATTATGTTCCACATTTAATATATTTGTAGTCTCAAAAATTATGTTCCACATTTAATATATTTGTTTGTCTTACGAACGCCTTTAACCTTTGTAATGAGGGGATGTATTGAAAATATATCTTCTAACAAGCAACTCTTGAACCTACCAATCGTGTTGTGAGTTAAAAATATGAAGACTAAATACCTCTTTTGTAACTGGTGCATCGTACAAAAAAAATATGGACATGTTAATTATATGCTACTATTAATTGATTTGATTGATTTCCATTACTATTAATTAATTTGAGTGATTTCCATTATTAGAAGGTTATTATTGATAATGGCATTTAAGTTATTATTGGATCAACTTCCAATTGAATTCAGTTGAGGTTATTATAATATGAAAATTGTTTATTACAGTATAACAGATTGAAGTTGAAAGATAAATTGTTTATTACAGTATAACAGATTGAAGTTAATTATATGCTACTATTAATTGATTTGAGTGATTTCCATTACTATTAATTAATTTGAGTGATTTCCATTATTAGAAGGTTATTATTGATAATGGCATTTAAGTTATTATTCGATCAACTTCCAATTGAATTCAGCTGAGGTTATTATAATATGAAAATTGTTTATTACAGTATAACAGATTGAAGTTGAAAGATAAATTGTTTATTACAGTATAACAGATTGAAGTTGAGAGATGACGTATTGGCTGAAATTTTACTATTCTACAAATTTTGAAATTAGCTGTAATGATCATGAGTTTGAGCAGTCGAAATAATATATGCAAATTTTGAAAATAGTTGTAACGATCATGAGTTTCAGCAGCCGTAATAATCTATAGTTTTAAATCAGTGCTCATAATAATGAGTTTCAGCGATTGTAATAATAGCTAACTTTATATATGAATGTTTTCTTTGATAGGAATGTGTAGAAAAAGAGTACAATATCTAGTAGACATATATAATATGTAGGTGATGTGTGCTTTGATTGATTGGAATGTGTAGAAAATGTGTATTATAATATTTAGTTGTTTGAAATAAATACTAGCACAGCCACAAACTCAGCCAAAACTTGTGGCTGACGGTTGATTCATAAGCCTAGCTGATTCATGGATTTTATTCATAAGCTTAACAGATTTCAGAGTTAAATCCTATTAAATTTTAAAAAAAATCCTATTACATTAAAAAAAATTGTAATAAACCTAGTTAAGAAAAAAGGGGCGTCAGCCGCATCACTCTCCCACCAGCGGTAGAATTGAAAGAAAAAGGGGTGAAATTTTCTCTAAACAAAGAGCTGCTGAACGAAATTAGTTTGGATAGCAGAAAAACATTGATTTATTGCAATCATAAGCACATAGCTAGACCTATAAAATTGGAAGGAAGAAAAGCCAGAGGCAATAAAGAATGCATGGGAAGCTGCATGAAAATACTTCTTCAAACTTCGACTGCACGAAAACAATTCTTCAACGCCCTGCAACAAAATAATATGGTCAGAACAAATAATGCAAACCCACACAAACCTTAAAAGAAATAAAACAAGAAACCTAACAAAGAAGAGTGAATCCTCCAATCTATAAATTTTCAAGAAAAAAAACGTTTAAACGCATAAATCAAGAGATAAACTAAAAGAAATGGGGTTGAGTATCGAGCGAGCATTACCTTCAGAGGGCTTGAGGCCGTGGGTACCTGGGTAAGTTGGCGTCATAGGGCTTGTTGCCCTCCTCCTCTTCCTCCATTGACGAATGGAAGGTAAGCCAAATTACCTTCAGATGCCTTGAGGCCGTGGGTACCTGGGTAAATTGGCGTCACTTGCATGACTGAAATGGAAGCTAAGCCAAATACATCAGAGGGCTTGAGATGCAAGAGAATGCAATGCTCCTAAAATGCAAACGCTCAGAGAATGCAACGCTCATCCTCTCAGAAAATGAAACGCTCAGGGGCGGCGATTCAATATGAAACGCGCAGACAGCTACCTAAAACGTGGTATGCGTGAAAAGTTGAAGTAGTCCGTGTTAATAATGTAAAAGTGGTATTTCAAAGGTTAATCATTTAAACGTGGCAATCATATGGTGTTACAGTAATTTTTTAATATGATTAGGTAAATGTTAAAAAGTAAACAAGTTAACGGATGCATTCAAAAATAAAAGGAAGTTATGAATAAATCACATTCATTGATTTGGTAGGACGACTAAGAATATGCTAGCATCTTCAATTGTTAGCCATCAAATTATAACTTTAGATTAAAAGGTGATTAATTGTGCCCATTGCCAATAGGTATACGCCTTTCGGGCGTAAATAGGTACATTAGAGAATTTGTGTTGATATATAAAAAAAAAATTATAATTTTATTGTCAATTGGTTGGTAGTGGGTAAGGAGAATATTTATTATTGGTTATTATTAGTGAATATATGTATTGTTTTTTAAAAGATAATTATATGTTTAAAACTATTTTTTGTTATTCCACTTTTATAAATGATTTTTGGTTTTATGTAATTAATTTTTTTTGTTTAGTTCAAATAAAAACAACTCTTATCTAATTAAAATAAAAAAACAGTTTTAAGTTTTATTTTAAGATAAAAAGACAATTTCAACCTAAACAAATATGTACAAGAAATCCCAAAACAACATTCACTGATCCAGAGAAAACATTCACTGATGTATACATTTTAAAATAAATATACATTTCAAAGTAAAGGCAAATCCTTCAGATAAATCTCTTTATATCCAAAGAAGAGGAACTCTTTTTTGTTTTATTTTAAGAGAAACAGTCGACTCACTGATGTATACATTTTTACGTATCCCCGATGTATCCTTCAAATGCAAACATTTGAAGCATGTATAAAGGCAAATGCTTCAAATGAATCCCCGATGTATCCTGCCTTATCATTCAAAATTTTATCATTGGTTTCAACGCATGCAAACATTGCTGCGAGATTTCACTGTTGCTTGTGTTCTGAATGGCTCTTCGCCAAAGATAAAATAATAGGTAGAAATGACTCGGCGGCATTAATAGAATATCATGAGAAGGAAGAGTCCATGTAGTCTTAACTCAGCCGAAGATATTATTGAGATGCATTAGTTAAATGTATATTTTTTTTAGGATATTTGTTTGAAATTGGATTAGAAATTGTTAAATTCATAGATTTGATTTTTTCTTAGGATATTTGTTCTAAATTAAGTTAGAAATTATTAAATTTATAGCTTTGAGTGATCATGGAAGAAATTGTTAAATTCATAGATTTGAATAATCATTTAGCATCCTGAATTCATTTCTACATTCAAAAATAAATTTTAAATAATAAAAAATAATAATTCATATAAAAAAAAATCATTTCATAGAACAACTATTCATAAAACAACTAGACAAAACCAAATTAATAGTACCTATCACACCAAACACTTCTAAGCTTAATCTATTTTGGTTACTCCTCTGCTGTCCGGCCTTTTCCACTTACCTTACCTCCACTACGCTTGTATTTTGATCTTTATGTAACTCGATGCCAAACTTCAACAACTTTAGCATTTTTAAATACTCAAAGTATTTGGATCTTTGATCTTTATGTAATTCGACGCAAGACTTCAACAACTTTAGCATTTTTAAATACTTAACAACTTTAGCATTTTCTAACCACTTTAACAACTTCAACGTAGACTAATCACTAAAATTAGTTGAATTGGTAATTTAGCTATATATAAATACTTGATCTGTGTACTTCTGTAATCCATGTCTATTTTATTTCTTTCCTCTTCTCTTAATCAGTCAGGACTGGTATATGTGTTGTGGCGTTTGAAGCTGAAGTCGAAACAGTGCAGTATAAAACTAACAGGATGGATGGCTGTTTTGGTATTGGATATACCCGGTGGGTAACAGAATCTATATGGAATGGAGGCGTTTAATCAACATGTTTATGCACACCCATAATTGCAGCGAGGTTTGTTTCGATGGTTGTATGCCTGACCTGGTTGACTGCTATGGCCTCGGCCAAGCTACACACTCACAGATTCCAATGATATGTTCATTGGGTGAACATATCATTGGAATCTGTGAGTGTGTAGCTTGGCCGAGGCTATAGCAGTCAACCAGGTCAGGCATACGACCATCCAAACAAGCCTCGCTGCAAATTAAGTCTGTGCAAACACATGTTGATTAATAAACGCCTCCATTCCAGATAGATTCAGTTACCCACCGGGTATCTCCAATACCAGAACAGCCATTAAACCTGTTATTTTTATACTGCACTGTTTCGACTTCAGGGAGAAACTCTTATAAAAAAGGGTACAACAAAGCCAATATAACGCTACATGCGCGCACTGGCACAGGGAGACATTCTTATAGCC
>ML776702.1:1560566-1603044 GCA_009831015.1 Picea engelmannii
TTAGTGACACTTACCCGGTTTCCTTTTTGTAACCACGAGACCTTATATGGACTCGGGTGCTTAGTTGTTTCCAGCTCCAGCTTTTCGACCATCTCAGCTGCAACGAGATTATCAGTGCTCCCACTGTCAATGATGACTTTGCATTTTTGGTTCTTGGCTGTGCAAGCCGTCCTGAATAGTCTGCTCCTCTGCACTAAGCTGTCCACCTCTTTCTCAGGTGTCAAAAGGATCTTATGCGTCCCAAGCGATCTTCCGCTGTCAGCATCTTCTGACTCAACATCGCGTCTCTGCGCCTCAGTGATGTGAGTTCTTCCCCCGTCCATTTTCCTCTCTGGACAGTCTACGGCTTTATGACCGTCTTTGCCACACGTGAAACATGTGATCACTCCTCCTCTGCCTCTTCCTCTACCTCGGGTACGAGGAAATGTGTTGGCATCAGCGTAATCTCCCTGCTGAACTGGTTGTTGTCTCCTCGGCTCAAAATTCTGCTGCCTCTGCTGTGAGGTTCCACCTCTTTCAGCTTTTCCCTGAGGTCTTTTCCAATCCTCCTTGGGCTTTTGAATTTCTTTCTGGGCAACCGCCTTGCCTCTAGGCTGGCTTCTGCCTCGCCCTCGCTGTCCCTGCTTGCGGCTCAGCTTTTCTTCGGCTTTCAGAGCCATTTGGTACGCATCCTCAACTGTGCAGATGGTAACCATGCTTAATTCGTCCTGAATGTCATACCTAAGACCATTCAGATACCTCGCCACTTTTTCGTCATCACTCTCCCAATGACCAGCTCGGATGTTGAGCCTGTAAAACTCCTCAGTGTACTCCTTCACCGTCATCAACTTCTTTCTCAGGTTCTGCATGCGCCTGAACAGTGTGATCTGGTAGTCTCTCAGAATAAATTTCGCCTTCATCTTGGCGATCATCCGATCCCAGTTTTTGATTTTCTGTTTTCCTTTGGAACGCCTGTCTGCCTGCAGCTCGTCCCACCATAAGGTTGCATGTCCCTTCAGCTTGGTGACAGCATGTCTTACCTTCTTGTCCTCTTCGATATCCTCATAATTGAAGTAGGTGTCGAGCGCTCGTATCCAATCCAACAACTCTTTTGCGTTTAGAATTCCCTCATAAACGGGAACGTCCATCTTCGTCTTCGAGCTCATCCTCGAAATAGCTTTGATCAACCTCTCTGTCGAGGCATCTTCTGCTGAGATTTCTTCAGCGTCATGTCCAACTTCCTCTTCAATCTCAGGATCGCTGAACTCTCCTGCGTCGGCTCCATGCCTCTGGGTGGTCTCCATATCTTCGAGTCTCGCCATGAGATCTCGTATCTGACGCTCCATTTCTACATTTCCTACCGGCCTTCCCCTTCTTCGGGCATCCCTGTCCTCACGATCAGGTGACTGCCTTTCTCTTCTGGGTGGCATGTCAAGTTTCGTTACTACCTCTCTCTCTATCGTAGCAAAGAGAATCCCTTTCCACGCTCTGATACCACTTGACGCCAACCTGCCCTCGACGGCACGGTCGCCTTCACCAGGAACTTCAACGACTCGGCCCGAAGAGTCGATGCTCTTCCAACTCCCCTCGGGAGCCTTTGTTGCCCACAGGATGCTCCTCCACGATCTCCTCTTCACGTATCGGGAGATCGGGTCTCGTGATATCGCGAGTCTTGCAACACTCTCCTCGTGCAATCAAACACCGAGACCCCGATCCCCGATGTCAACGGTCAACGGACCCAGTCCTGTCGGGGATTTCCCTATCGGGAAATCGACGTATGAAAGGTAGCGAGTCACTCACTTTTCACAACTCCGAACGTCGATGCACGATGCCACGTTTAGTCCACTATACCTTTGGGCCCCACGCTGCCACGTCCACCTCGGGATTTCGCGGATCGCGAATCCACAATGCAAAGTTCCTTACTGCTGGAACCCCGAATACCGAACCCTCGATACTCCAGATTCATGCCACCTGTCCCTCCAACGATCGACAGTTCTAATTAAATCGGGGAATCGCGACTCGCGGTATCAACGTGCATGGGGTTCTTGCACTTGCCAACTCCGATATGCCGATGTGCACTGGTAAGGGTTTCTTTCGTGCACCTGCGAGTTAACCCTCCCGCAACTCCTCCGCGATCTGACGGTCTGCGGGATTTCGAAGATATCTTCGACAGCTTCAAGTCGTCGATTCTCTTCCTCTCTGAATGAATCCTTTCTTCGCCACCTTTGTCCTGTATGAACCTTCCTCTCGGTTCTGTTCCACAATGAAACAAGGAGTTATCCCTCTTGATCTTTTACCAACTCAGACTTCTTCAGAGACTTCTCGAACACGCTCCCTGTGCTCGGTCTTCAACCACTTCCAACAGTGAGGAAGTCTTCCGGTTCCTGTGCACTCCCACTCGCAACAGCCTCAACCCTTCTCTTCTCAGCCTTGCTACTGAGACTTCACATCCAACCTGCACACAACTGCACGGTTCGAACAACCAAGCCGACTCAAGGCAAAAGAGAACAAAAGTTCAACTACTTAGCCTCCTCGACGCACTCTATGCGGAGGTATTCGACTGCACTCGATGCAGGAATCTCCTGGCCTAAGCAAAGAAACAATTGAGACTCATTCCCTCAGGTTACGAACCTGATACGCAATCACATACGCAGCATATAACAGATAAGAATAAAAGGAAGCAAGTAAGCAAAAACATAACATCAACAACACAAAGGTATCCAACACATCCATGGAATTGAATCAAAGCTTTCCTATTAATTCAATATATGTACATGGAGGTTTCTGCACAAGCTCTCTACTCTGCTCCCTCTTCTTCTTGCTAATGTTGAAGTCTAAATGTGAATAATCCTCCAACAATACAATGGAGGGTGCCTATATTCCATTTTCCCTCTCGAAAGCTAAATTGTCTAATCTACAATAAATGTCTATCTAACAGCCTTAATAGTATTTAATGCCTTCCTATCTATAACATAATACAAGTGCGCCCGGCTTTGAATGCCTTTTGTTAAACGGCGGCGCAACAATTACCAAAGTAGAATTCAAAATTTGGGGTTCGTTGGCTTGTCCAGCTGTATGTTCTCTTCCCACGCTTTGACTCGCTTGATAGGTGAGCGATGCTCCTGCATCACATTGGTTTCCATTCTATAATTTTATATGTATCTTACCATTTCCAACAATTTTACATGGTTTATCATCACCGAAATAAACCTATCCAAAATCACCTTGAACATAGTGTTGAAAATATTTTTTGTGGGGTGTGGCATGAAATTAACTCACTAAGTCTATCACCCAATAATCATTAAAATTATTTAATGAAAGGATTAAAGAATATTGCAACTCATCACCTACTACAGTTTCTTCTTGATTATTCTCATGTTGTCCATCTTCTTGTTTTCCTTTTCAAGACCGACAATATTTATTTAGGTTTCCTTTCTTACCACAATGAAATCACTCTATCTTCCCTATAGATTTGGATTTTCCCTTATTATACTTCCCACGATTCTCTAGGCTCTTTCATGTCTTCCTTTATCGTCTTCTATGCTCCATAGTGAAATCATTACCTAACGTCTCACCTATGATTTTCTCTCTTGTTTCCTTGCTAAGTATAACACCAGAAACATCATAAATATTTAAGGTGTTTGAATGAAAGACAAAATTACTCACATCCATGACCATCTTTCTAGAAATGAGCATGAAATCAAGAGAGTCATAACCTCATCATCAAAGTTTACTCCTATAGAACTTAACCAACTGGTGATTGTGTTAAACACATTTAAAAGATCATCAATAGACCCACCTTCTGACACGTTCATATTAAACAAGAACTTCATAAGAAAATCCTTGTTGGAGGATGATGGTTTTTAATGTAGTTTATCCAATGACTTCAACATATATATTGTTGTCTATTCTTTAGAAATGTTGAAATACATTAACGCTTCCAGATACAAGCATATTGTTCCTAGTTCCTTTATGTGAAGAACCTCCTATTCTTCTCCCTTCATAGTAATTGGATTCTTTGTTGTAATACCCCCAAGATGTAAATGTACATATGTTTTATATATTGGTGTGTCAATATGTTTTAGGCCGAAGTTCCTTTGTATATATGTTTTGGGCCAGAGTGCTTGTGCGATTATTAGGCTCGAGAGCCTATATGATGAAATGCCTATGATCAAGAATTGTAAAATGTAATCACTCATATATATTAAGAAAATACATCACTATTGGAGACCAAGTCAGATGAAACAGTATTGGGGGCTATGATTTCACGAGACGGAAAGGGGGATAGGACTTGAGAGGAAAAATAGGATAAATCAAGGGGAATTAAGCCAAGGAATAAAACAATATTATTCCTAATCCCTAAGTATTATGATATGATTTTTATTCTAAGTTCCTAAGTGAAGTGAATGAGTCATGAAGTGGAGAAAGAGGTAGTTCCTAAAGTGCCAAGCGTCAAGACATGAACATGCATATATAATGTGGAGAATTTAGTGTAATTCTCAAACATTAAATCTCATTCTATTCTTCCTCTCCGTCATCTGTACTATTTACTGGAGAGTTGTATATGTGAAGCTATTGTTACCCTGTAAATGCTTGGTGGTTTGGATTGAAGAACCAGGCTGTCAATCCTATGGATCATTCTCTTCGGGTGAGAGAATTGTTGGGAATAGGTTTCCCTATATGTTGTCCTAGTAGGTGTGTAACTCTTCAAAAACCTTGTTTTCCAGGTGCAATAGAGCTCTAAGAATTCCTAGTTGTCCTTTTGTTGAAGCACGAGAAGGAAAGTGGGACAACCTAAAGGACTACAATGGTAGATAAGGGGTTATATTTCCTTGGGTGGGACAGGGTGTGGGGAATGATATGTGGTGGATAGGAACTGTTGTTGGAGTTAGGACCCAGGCCTGTACTTTATTGTGATATTTGCCAAACCTTATTTTGGATTAGGTCGACTTTTCCCTAGTGGACTCATATCCCCAGCTCGAGGGTGACTTGCTATTGAGGGTGCATGAACAAAAACGTTTACAGTTAGGAGGAATGTCTAAGGTTTGCAACCAGTCAATGATTCTAATTAAAATATATGTGTTCCTTTATGTGTTCATCATCATTACTATCTGGTTATTTATGTTAATTATATTATACTCTAATTATACATATTTATGTGTATTTTATGCTATTAGGACTACATAATTATGTTCATATACATGGCATATTCATTAATAAATGGTAGTGGAGAAATTAATGGGTTGAATTGGAGAAAAATTGAAAATTCACTTTGTGACAAAAGTTAGTTTTTAGTGATGGTGCTTAGGTGGGGTCATGGGTACATTAAAATGTGGTATCAGCACCAGAGGTTCAACACTAAACCTACATGGGATAGACTCAACACTCAAAATATGAACTTGCAGAATTAAATCTCAGAGGATGCTTGCAAATTATTTGTCAAAATTACTCTAGTGAAATTGGGAAAAATTCATGAGGAATTTGGGAAATTTGAGTTCAAGGGTTAAAAACCTCAATTGTACCCTTTGTTGAAATGTTTTCAAGCCTAGAATGGTTCAAATTTGATATTTCCTATATATCTGTGGAGAAATTGGGTGAAATTGGGTGAAATCCCCAATTCCTACAATGACATTCTTTGGGAATTTCATGTGCAAGTGTCTAATTTCAAGTGAAAAGGTCATATTGACACGAACAAAGGATTAAATTTTCCATTATAAGGTTAATTTTGGAGATTCATGGTGGCCATAGCATGAATTTTGAAAATAGGCATTTTTGAAAAAAAATGGAAATTTTGGAAATTTTGGGTAACTTTCCCTACATGATGTCATAATGATGTGGTGTGTAACATGGGGTGCCATAGTGGTAGGTCCATAGTGGAAATAAGACGACATGGTGGAAATTGGTGGCATGGTGGCAGGCCATAGTGGTAGGGAGACTAGTGGAACAATGAGCCAATACCCTAAGTGGTATCACATCGCTCACAAAATGGTTTTGAAAATGGTCATTGGGGATGTGAAACCAATAAAGGAACACCACATATTAGGGAGGTTTTTTGGTGTCACATAGTGGAGGTTTTTTAACCCTCGAGTATGTTGGTGATGAGAAATGAACCACAACCATTGATATTCCCACATCTCCATTGTTAGATCATCTCCACGATGGCAAGGTCAGGGGTATGTAGTGAAAGGTAGAGGTCCCTATAGATGTCATAGGAATGACATGGATGATATGATATAAACCAATATATAATTTTTATTGCATGGGTATCAAAGCAGTTTTGAAAATGATCATTAGGGGGATGCAAAATTAATAAAGGCACACCACATATCAAGGATGTTTTGTGGTATTGCATTGTAGAGGTTTGTTAACCCTAGAGCATGTTTGTGGTTCCAAATGAATCACATTCATTGATATTCCCTCATCTCCATCATTAGATTAGGGATAATGAAACTCCGCACACCAAAGGGAAAAGGGTGTGGGATGGGACCCGCCCATATCTATGGCTAATGAAAGGATACCATGTGGAGGTTTGAGAGACCAGGTGGGACCCTTGTCCCATAAAAGGTTAGATATGTGAAAAGTGGTCATCTGGTATGGGTGGGCCTATAAATAAAAATATTTTATTATTTGTAAAGTGTAGCATAAAGGTATAGTAAGATAAAGAATGGGGAAAGGGAAGAGAGGTAAGAAAAATAAGATGGAAGAGAGGGACGGTGTCAAAGGTTGATGGGGCAGGGAAGGGTGCCCAACGGGATCACATGGTATTACATCATGGTTCCATGTGTACCCAAAATTCCACATCAGTAGCCATGTCAGTAGTAACAAGTCATTTTTTTTGGAAAATTATCAGGGTTTTGAATATCATAATCTTGGAGGGACTTTTTGAGGCCCTAAACAACATTTTTAGGTAGTAAAAATTCACAAGAACAATGTGTACCCTTAGTACACACTACCTCTATAGCTTAAATGAAAGAGCGCAATGAGAACTTTCCAACGAGCTATCCTGAGAGAAAAATAGAGCTTGTATGAGGAATTTATAGCCCAAATATTGCAAGGTATATTTTCAACACTAGTTTACTTATAGCCTTGAAATATTATGAGGATGTATTTAGAGAGATATTAGGGTTTCCACCAAAGAGAGATATAGATTTCTCCATTAATTTGATGGCTGCAACTACCATAGTTTCCAAAACTCCTTATAGGAAGAGCACACCAGAGCTAAAGCAATTACAGATGTAGCTTGAAGAGATTTTGAAGAAGGGGTATATACGCCCAAGTGTGTCACCTTGGGGTGCCTGAGTCTGAAAGGATGGAACATTGAGGCTATGCATTGATTTCAAGTAACTGAATAAGGTGACCATGAAGAACACGTATCCTTTCCCAAGGATAGATGATCTTTTTGATCAGCTAAAAGATGCAACGATATTATCCAATATTGACCTCGGATAAAGCTACCATCATGTGAGGATTAAAAAATAATATGTCAGCAAGAAAACATTAACATCAAGGTATGGAAATTATAGTTTTTAGTGGTGTCATTTGGGTTGTCAAATGCACCAAATGTTTTCGTGCATTTGATAAATGGTATTTTCATAAATTACTTGGAGAATTTTGTCATAGTATTATTTGATGACATAGTTATCTACTCTAATTATGAAGAAGAGCATGCGAAACACTTGAGGATGGTGCTACAAGTGTGGAGGGAGCATCAGTTGTATGCCAAGCTAATACAAAGCTCATTTTATCAGAGGCAAATACATTTTTGTGCCATATTATTTCATAGGAAGGGATATTAGTGGAACCTAAGAAGATATAAGGCATTAGATGATTTCCAACACCAAAGAATGTATCAATAGTGAGATCATTCATGGGACTTGCAGGTTATTATAGAATATTTATTGAAGGATTTTCAAGAATTTCTTATCCAATCATTTCTTTGCAAAATAAGGGTGTGCAGTTCGAGTGGACCTATGAATGTGAATAAATTTTTCAACACTTGAATAATTTATTAACAAGTGCACATATCTTGAAGTTTGTTGATCCAAATGAGGATTTCATTGTGTGCATTGATGCCTGCAAGGAATTCTTGGAGGAGTACTTACCCAAAACGAGCATATAATTTTATATGAGTCAAGGAAGTTGAAGGAACATGAGAGGCACTATAGCACACATGATTTATAATTTGCAACCATATTCATGCCTTAAATATGTGGAGGTGTTATATTATTGGAAAATGATTTGAGCTAAGGATATACCATAGTGGTCTAAAATATTTGTTTGGACAACCAACTTTGAATGAAAGGAAAATTAGATGGATGGAATTCGTCGGTAATCATAACTTTGATATAAATCATATCAAAGGAAAAGAGAACAAGGTGGTTGATGCACTCAGTAGGAGAGTGCATGAGATACATGATACATCTGTTAGCATGTACAAATATGATTTGAAATAGAGAATTTTGGAAGCTCGGAAAATCAGATCAACATTATATGCAAACAAAAGAAACACTACAACAAGGTAATTTTCAGTAGAAAATTAAAGACTATGAGCTGAGAAAGGATGGAATCCTCATGTACAAGGGAAAATTATATGTCCCTAAATCTCATGATATGAAATATATAGTGCTGATAGAAATGCATAACTTTCCTTATGTTGGACACCCATGATACCAAAAAGAAAATGTCGTTTTAAAGAGCCAATATTTTTGGCCTAGTATGAAGAAAGAGGTGGGTGATTATATAGCCAGATGTCTAGAATGTCACAGGGTAAAAGTTGAGCACAAACATCTAGTTGGATTTATACAACCATTTCCCATTCCTGAGTGGAAATGGGAAGTTGTGATAATTGAATTTATCACTAAGCTTCCTAGAATAATGAAGTAGCATGATTCCATCATGGTGGTGGTGGATAAGCTAACTAAATCTATTCATTTTATTTCAGTGAAGATAATTCACAAGGAAGCTAATATTGTAGAGATTTACATGAGATAACTTTCTAGGATACTTGGTGTTCTTAAGGAAATTGTTTCTAACAGATATCCAAAATTCAAATCAAATTTATAGAAAGAATTATTTAAAGGATTTGGGACAAATATGGATTTCAACACAACATATCACCCAAAATCAGATGGGAAAACATAGAGGGTCAATCAGGTGATTGAGGATATGATGAGAATATATGTGATGGATAACCATAAAAATGATAAGATTATCTACATTTAATTTAATTTTTTTATAATAATGGGTATCATGCATCTTTAAAGATGATCCCATTTAAAGCAGGACATGACAGAAAGTGCAACATGCTAGTGAACTAGGATAACCAAGTAGACAAAGTAGTGTTTGGGTCGGAATTGAGTAGAGAAATGGAAGATAAGATGGAGAAAATAAATCATAATTTAAAGGTCGATTAGGATAGGAAGAAACATTATGCAAGAAATGGAATAATGCACAGAGAATTCAATGTGGGAGAGCATGTATTTTTTATAGTGAAAGTTAAGAAAAGTTGTAACGTCCCTAGCCACCGAAGCCGAGAAACTCCACTACAATTCTTCTATGTTCTGTAACTGTAACATACCCAACCTCCCATGGGACGACATGCCACACCAAGAACATGCCTTTTGGATGATTTGGAGACTCTGATAGCACTTAATTAATAAAGAAGCACGAAATACATACATGCAATGATCAATATTCATACCACAACATAGAAGACATGTACAATATATCATGCACATCATTAGCTAGAAAGTAGGCATATTATAGGTACAACCTCAGGTATAATAATTTGATACGCAACAGAAATAAATAGATAAGAAAGGAAACCACAACAAAGAGCAGTTATCTTTTATAAAAGAATACACCAACTAGATATATACCAAGGATGTTCCACCCAACCATAGACATTGTTGTTTCAAGTCTCAACTACAGTGTCACCCTGATCCAAGGATATGAATCTGCAAGGACAGTTCCAAAGTGTTACTTGGATTCCCAAACTAGTCAGGACTCAATCTCTCACAGGATTCTCTAGCACTCACAACAATCCAAGTACCTAGCTCTCTTCTACCCAACATGCACCAACAAAGAGAATAGACCCCCACCCTTATCTTCCACGTAGTCTCTCAGGTTGTCCCTCTCCATCAAGGGTTGCAGTGAAGCTGGACCAGAATCTCCATGTTGGGACTCTTAGGACTCGCACCTGTGATAAAATATGATCACAAGATAAGCATCTCAGAAATGTAGGCCTCAAATCATGGCTGGACTACACCATCAATCTCTACAACAAACAAAATCATGGGTACTCTTAAATAGTTCGCCTTCCTTTCCCAAGCCAAGACACCAAAATGAGGAAATATTAGTGAGTGAAGGAATGGATGGAGTGCAGACTCCACAAGAGAGGATGAACAATGAACAAAATGGGTGAATGAACACGTGAGGTGACCAACAACAACACCAGAATGGGGATAGGAATGAGAGTATTTTCCAACGGGAGAACGAACCCCTTCTATAGACCAGGGACGGGTTTTTGTAATTCGTAGGGATCAAGAACATCTTGGACTTCCCCCAAGAGCTCACGTAACTAATTCCCCCCCCCCATTACACAAAATGGGTAATATAAAATAAATAAGCACTTAGCCCCTCAAGCCCCCTCTCTTGTGGAATCATAGCTCCCTATAACTCTATTCCTTGTCCATCTAGAAGCCACCAATGTATTTATTATTAATAATCATCAAAACATTAGATTTATTAGGCACACTAGCCTTTTAATAATTCTTTGGGCACTCTCTCCTCTCAGCAATGTAACAATACATTATTTAATATGGGGGCTCAAAATCCGAGGTGTTACAAGAGTTCACTAAAATTGGGAATCTGGCCAAAGATGGAAGTAAGATAATGTGGACCATTTGAAATCATGGGAAGGATTGGACCTATTTCATACATGATTACATTTCCTACATCCATGTGCATAGATAACGTGTTTCTTCTATCTTTTCTTAAGAAGTATGTTCCAAATGCTAATCATGTATTTTGGAATGTGATCTAGGTGGAGCATGAGGGCAACTTCTATTTCCAGACGATATGCATATTGGACATGAAGGTCAAGGTGCTCCGTAATCAAGCCCTCGATATGGTAAAGGTACAATGGACCTACTATGGTCCTGAGGATGCAACATGGGAGCATGACAATGCCATGCAAGAGGAGTGCCCACATCTTTTGGAGATTTTTGAAGAATTTTTATTGCATGTGTATATAATTCATTAAGGATAGTGCATTAATAATGGGGAGGGGAATTTAATACCCCTAAGTTGTAAATTTATATATGTTAATAGCCTAGTGAGCAAGGATTTTTTAGGCCAAAGTGCCTTTGTATATATTTTTTGGGCCAAAGTGTCCATGTGATTATTAGGCTAGAGAGCCTATATGTTGAAAGGCCTATGGGCCAACACTATAAAATGTAATCACTCAAATATATTAATAAAACACATCACTACTATATACCAAGTCAAACGAAAGAGTATGGGGGGATAGGACTCCACAAGAGGGAAGGGGGCTTAGGACTTGCGAGGAAAAAGGGGCTAAGTAGGGGGTGTTAAACCAAGAAATAAAATAATATTATTCATAAGTCCTAAGTATTCTTATATGATTTTTATGATAAGTTCATAACTGAAGGGTAAAAATCACCAAGTGGAGTAAAAGGTAGTTCCTAGAGTTCCAAGTGTCAATATAGGAACATGCACAAATAATGTTAGGAATTTAGTATAATTCACAGAGATGAATTCTCATTATATTCTTCATGTCCATGATGCATACTATTTCCTGGAGAGTGGGAGCTATGAAGTTGTTGTTACCCTATAATCCTTGGTGGTTTGGGTTGAAGAAGCAAGTTGTCAGGCATGTGGAACATTCTCTTTGGGTGAGAGAATTTTTTGGAATAGGTTTCCCTATGTGTTGGCCCAATGGGTGTTGTAACTCTTGAGTATATTTTTATTCCAAGTTCCACAGAGCTCTGACACTTCCTTTCTGGCTTGTTTTTGAAGCCCAAGAAGGTAAGTGGGACAACCCGAAGGACTATGGTGGCAGAGAAGCGGTTATATTTCCTTGGGTGGGACAGGTTGTGGGGAATGAAAGGTTATGGGTAGGAACTATTGTTGGAGTTATCACCTAGGCATGTCCTTTATTTTGTTGGTTTTTATACCTTAGTTTGGCTTAGGTAGATTTTCCCTAGTGGATTCATATCCCTGACTTGGGGCTGACTTGCTATTGAGAGTGCATGAACATCAGATTCTATGCATGGGAGGAACATTTGAGGTCCATAGCCAGTCGTTGATTTTAATTAAAAGATATGTGTTCATCATAATTACTGTGTGGTTTTTTATGTTAATTATATTATGCTATAATTGTACATATTTATGCATGTAATCTATGTTATTAGTACTACATAATTTTGTTCATATGCAGGGCATATTCACTCGTAAATGGTTTCAGAGAAATCAATGGGATGAATTGGAGAAATTTTGAAAATTCAACTTGTGAAAGAAATCCAGTTTTATTGATGGTTCCCAAGTGGGGTCGTGAGTACGTTACATTTTCTATTCTTCCCAATGGTAGGAAAATATTCTTCTTATATAGATAGTCCTCCATTTTCATCTTCCATACATAGTAGTTTTGGTTGTTAAACTTCTTGACCTTAAACTTATCTTCTTCTCCCATTAATCCCACTCAAACCATGAACCTTCCTTTCTTGAGATATTATCATCCAAATAGACCTTAGTCTCTAATACCAGTTGTTAGGAATAGGAATGCAGAGAAATACAAATTAAAAAAAATAAAAATTGAATGAAGAAATAAAACAAAAAAGAACACAATACAAGAGATACATTAATATACGTGGTTCACCTAATATGGGCTACGTCCAAAGAGAAACAACCAAACATTTCTTCATTTTTTCCATAAAAAAGAAGGGATAACACCTACAAAAAATCTATCGTAACTTCGTCTTCAGTCTCTCACGATATCCTATGTCAATCAAAATATCGTCTCTGACCATTATAATACAATATATAGGATCGTATAGCATCCTAAAGCCCTAATCCATTGACATGGATTAAATTACAACCTTAATTCCTTAACCTAAATTATAAAACCATGGGTTGTAAAACCATGTACCAAAACCACCCAAAAAAAACACAAGAAACAACCCAAAAAACTTTTCTTTAGGGATCTACCCCCCAAACCCCTAGATAGGGGGCTTATCACACCCCGCCCCCTCCACTACACCTGGTGCAACAATGCATGGGGATAATCGTGCAAAGAATATAACACAAAAAAATGACCATGGACTAAGATCCAAATGAAACTAAAATAATACCTTTGAATCAAGAATATAATTAGGCTCCACAACCAGCAAGTGTTATACTTGTATTTTCCACCATAATATTTTCAAGGTTTCTATGAGATGTTATGAGGATGAAATTACATAATTAAGAAAAAAATCATAATTATCTAATCACAATTTTATAATTATGAAATAATAATTATTTCATAATTGAGTAAGAAGCTCATAATTGAGCACAAAACTTGTGCACAAATTGTGATTTCTTAGTTCATATGCCATGAATCCTATCTTCCATCTTCTCAAAGATTCTATAGGAAGGGGTCAAGCTAAGGGAAGAGGGACTCATATGAAAAAAAAATCCTTATGATGGTGAATTGGAGCAAGATCCCTTGGTCTTAAGTTTCCTACAAATTGTTGATTGTTGGTCATCAACACTAGTGTGATTAAATCCTAGGTGAGACCTATATCTACTTTGTTACAATCTTATGGTGATTGGTCATGATTTTCCATCATGGTGATCTTATAGCTAAGGAGAAGGGTTCCATGTACTAGATATAGGAGTATGGGAAAAACAATTAAGGTAAAAATGATCTAGATTGAATCATTTTATTATTTTTCATCTATCTCGGTTCTTTTAGAGTAGAAAATTTTTGAGGAATCAACTTGCAAGGTCATTTTAATAGCAAGTCCTAGTTTGAAAAACTAGGGCTTGAAACCTTCTAGAGTCATTTCAAGGAATCAAATGAATTTTTTGGGGTCAAAAATTTCTTATCTTTATCTTAGAGTCCTTGAATTTATTCTACAAATTGATACCTTTGCAATGATGAAAAAATCATGTCAATCAAAGTTTGTATGCAAAATTTATTCCTCCTGCAAGTTGACCTATTGTGTTAACCACCATGGTACGAGTGTATGCCATGTTAACCCCTATTAATCATGCATATAGGACTAGCCAAGTATGGACTTTCAATAATATGATAGAAGTTCCAAAACCTTATCAAAATTGAGGGTTGTGGAAGTCAAAACCCTACCCCTACAAGGCTATTGGGCGATGCTAAATACCAGATCGCTAGGAGGAGAAGGGGCTCCATTCTTTAGCATAGTATTTATTCCATACTTTTGCAAAGCACCTAGGAGTGGTATTTTGAGAGAATAATAGAGGAGTAGAGATTTTTTAGTATCCATACAGGCCATAGTGTCAAAGGAAACTCCACAGAGAGTGCCTCCTTCTTTGTAATTGCATTTGAAGAAAAGAAAGTACATGAACCTTGATGGTGATTTTGTTTATATTCCTATTGTTGGGGATAATATCAATCACTAAATCATTTGATTTTTCAACTTTGGGTTATCTAAGATTTTGAGGAAATTTGTGCAATATACACAAGATAAGGTTCTGTATTGATTGATCATAAATTATATGCTTTATTACCTAGTTCTACTTTTTCTTCAGGAAACAAAAATAAAAGAAGTCTATATTAACCAAAACCCAAAATGAAATTGAAAGGATTCACTCATCATAAAAATAATCTATTACTCTTGATTCTATGCTTATCCAATTGGCACCCCTAACACTTAATTCATTAAGGTCTCTTCCTATACTATTAGCATTTAGGGTTGTTTCATTAAACATGCACACAAGAGTAAGACTAACTCTGCAATAACCTATTTCTGCAATAAAAAATTATAAAGGAAATAATTACCAAATAATAAATTAACAAAATAAAATGATCATAAGCATACTTAAAGCCACACCACACACCTAATAGATACATACAGAGGGCATACACATCACATTACCTTGGAGTGGGACCCCCTCCAAAGGTTCGGCCTGTGTTCCTAGATATGAAATTAGACCATTTGAATGATAGAGAAACCATACGAATGAGAACATCATTGATCATATATTACTAATGGAAAAAATATAACAACACCAACAACAACTAATGACCCCCTTCAGGATTGAGGATGCTTTGTTTTTATAGCATGAGAGGGTATCGTTTACACTCATGTTGTTGGCCTCACCTGCAACCTTAAAACTCTTAGTGTTTTCCTAAGAGATCAGTTCTTCCTATTTAGATTCTTCACTTATATGTTGGACGTTATCTTCCATCTTTTCTAGGATTCAATGGAAGAAGAAAGATAGATTCAATTTTTTTTTCCCTGTGAATGGCATCAACAACCTGATGTGATATGGGTACACTCTGTCAAACCTTCCTTCATAGGTGAAATGCCTTATGATTACCATTAGGAGATTTTGGAAAGGCTCCCAGAGGTACTATCTTGGAACACTTGCTCCGATTTTCCAATTTAGGCATTTGGGATTGATAAAGTGTTCATAGTACAAAATGTCTAAAGGCATGCCTTTAAAGAACTTTTCACCACGTGGAGGGATCTTCGTCACAGCTGACAGATTTTCTTCCATCACTCATAAGGTGATTCCTACAATGGTCGTGTGGAACCCATAAAAAATGAGGGTGAACTATTCATCCAACTTCACATTGTACCCTTTGATATTTTCACAAAAGCGCATAGATCCGACCTATTCAAAAGATGCCCTGATTTTCATATATTCGTTTATTAATGCCAGGTCTTGAGGCTCAAACCTTGCGGCCATGATACTTATTGCCTTATTTCTTATGCTTTGTGATGTTTTCATGATGCCCATATGTATTTGTTTCACATACACGGTAATGAACGATAACACCCTCTCTGCACGACAAATAAGAATGACGTACTTCGCAGAGACCTCTCGGAAAGGCAACGAAAGAAACTTTTCATGACAAGCAAAGTACAAGGATCCACGGCGTGGATGTAAGGAGGGATGGAAAATTATGGCTCAGTAGAAGATCAACGCAGTGGAAAAGTACTGGGAGACTTGTCACAAGATAGAAATTTAGGCACAGAAATAAATTCAGTGCGACAGGAAGAAACTCCAAAGAATAAAGGTTGACTGCGAGAAGAAATAGTGTCCAACATGCTAGCTAGAAGAGGACTCCAACAAGATTTAAACAATGACTGAAAATGATGAAGGAGATGCGACAACTTGAATGAAAAGACTCACAATACGAACGATGGAAATTAACTTTCCCACAACGAAGGGCTCTAGGATTTGGAGAAAAAACCACAGAAAATGCACAAATCCGGAAAGTAAAGGAGAGGTATCCAGGGTGACCAGTATTTATACTTGAACATGTAAGGAATGGAATCATGGTGGAGGACAATAAATCCATGGTGATGAGAAGTTTGGAAGAAGGTTGAAGATTTTCGCAGCAAAATCGTGCGACGGATACACTTCAAAGTGTGAAAAGTATAGATGATAAGAGCGATAGAGTATACATGATATGAGCGTCGTGATCTTTTACCTTTTTGAATTCATAATTAGGTGATGATGTTCGTTATATCCATCAATGTGACATTTATCCCAACAACTTGCCTTGATCTATGGAACGTAAATTCCCCTTTTCTGGCAGGACTCGATCTTTTGGGAAAGGGACCTTTACAAGTCACACATTACTAATCATTACACCCTTTCCAGACTCCAATGGCCACACCCGCTACTTGTTGATTTTGACCCATTCGTTATTCGGTTCCTAACTTCACATGCTTTGACACGGGAACTACGAATCATCTAGGACTAACTCTAACTGTAAAAATTACAGTGCTAACAGAATTATGTATGTGGGCATGTTGAATCTTCCCTTCAATAATTAAAATCATGCTTCCACCTTTTAAAATCTTACCTCATGGTCCTACTATTGAATTCATCGCATCTTTCATTAACTTGTTGCTTCAAATATCTAATTGTTTACTGCTATATGGTGGGTCTTCATATTCATGTCATCTTTAATTATAATATTTTAATGAGCTATTAGTATCTCTCCTGAACTTATGTATGTTGATGTGAATATGTAATGACCATTATAACGATAGTCACACCCAATATGAATGAAATTCCATTAGGTTTGTATTCTTGTAATTGAAACTTGATGGCCAAAATATTTAGTAGCATGTGTTCTATGGTAACATCGATAGTTCTATAGAAACTAATTGAGCTCACAAGACCCCCACAATTGTACCAACTAGAAAAAGTGATTTAAATGGATGTGAAAAAACAATGATTCAAGGTTTTATAGCATGTCAACCTTCAAAAAAATATATTGTAACAACTTTTCCATACATGAACGATCACTTCAAAAGTAAATGCAGAACTTCCCCTAATGTTAATCATAAATCCAATAAAATACTAATAAATTCAATGGAAAAAACCTTGATCCTAGATCTTGTATATGAGCATTAAAATAGGCTAATATAGGGTTACGGTTAAATGAAAAGGTATTTAAAATAAGAAAAAAAAGGATGTCGGAAGATGGTAGTTTTGTGACTCATTAGGCCTCCCCTTCTAGATGGGTTTTCTGTAATGGGTCAAATGATAAAAATATTATAACATAAAATAAGTACGCACCATGTACAAAATGTGAGCGTGGAGCACAACTCCAAGATAGATAAATTACACAATAAATCCTTAAAGAATAAGAGAAACTCCTCAACATAACCAATTACATTCCTATATCACAATTCACATGTTTCCAATAATGAATACTTGATATATATATTCACACACTAAACATAAAGACCCTTTACTATTAGTTTGACCCTATTGGGACCACATATCATATGCATTTAGCCCTAGATATGCCCCCCTTGGGTCATAACATTTTCTCCTTTATTGGGTTTCCAAAGTTATTTCTTGTGTTTATTTGTGGATGGTGTGTGAGTATTTATTTATGTTCTCTATTTCTTTCATTTTATCTATTTCATACATTTAAGATGAAAACTAAAAATTAAGGAATCTAAGATCTAAAGGAAATTAACCTTCACAGTAAATATTTCAGTATTTTATAGATTTGTTGTGCCGAACTATCAAGTGGAAAATCCACAATAATTTAAATATTATATTGGCATCAAAACCGGTTTTCCTAGGGTATTTGTGGAAAGTTGTGGGGATCCAGTAATGAATTTAAGAAGAAATTCACAGAACCCTAGCCATGGTAGATGATTCATTTCATCACAACCCTCTATATCCAACATAAGAGAGACTTGTGAGGCTATAAAATCAAGTGGTTGGCATATTTAACAATATATCCCTTCTCATGGAATATCTAGTAAGCAAGTGCATATTTTTCGAAGAAGATGGAGGCCTAAACTTAGAGATTGGGTTAGACGGGAAACAAGGGGATAACAAAGATACAAAAAATGATTCATGGAAAGAACCCATGAAAGAGAATTCGAGTTCCAGTACCATAAAACCTTCAAAGTATTTATTCCATATGGAAGAAAAACTAAATATAAAGCCATACTAAGGTGACATCGATGCATTAAAACTAAATCATTGGTTGTAATGACTAGAATTTTATTTCAAAGTTCACCACATAGATGAATAACAAAATATATCATTTGTCACACTGAAGTTATAGGGTCGTTCTTTAACCTGGTGGAAAATACATAAAAAAACACTTAGGATGGAGGGTGATCTTCCACTAACTAGGTGGGAGTATTTAAAAACCCTCATCAAGTCTCAATTATACCTTATCGAGTATGTAGAGGATCAATGGATACAGTGGAACTACTTCAGATAGAAGAAAGGGAAGAGTGTACAAGAGTACACCACTGGATTTATAAATATGGCCATCATGTTGGGTATCTATCCGAAGAACTCAATTGTTCTCCTCAAGTATATAGGGGGTCTATATGGCTATCTATAAAAGTAAGTGATGTTTTTCAGGCTAAGGAAAATGTAAAAGGTATATTTACATGCAAAATATCTAGAAAACATAAGTGACAAGAAAGGGAAACCAAGCTATTCCAAGCAGAAAGAGCACCTGCAAGCTTCCATGGAGGAAAGAAGAAGTGGAAAGGGAGGAAGTATAAGAAGAATAAAAGCACTAAACATCAATGCAAGGATCCTAGAGAACATTGTAACCATTTCAATATCTATGGTCACACTATGAAAAAGTGTTGGGAACTACATCTAAATTTGAACCCGAGGAACCGCAAGAAGGATTGAAAGAAAAAGAACCTTCTAGCCATGGATTCAAGCAATCTGGTTGAAATAATATTTGATGTGGATGAGAATGTTTTATGCACATTAGTGAAAAAGGAGGTGAATTTGATCAGTATCCTTCAACAATAGGAAGAGATCGAGATGACCAAACTCTTCCACATGAAGATCCATCTCAAGAAGACCAAGATAGATGCCTTGTTTGACTCTGGTTCATGGGATAATCTCATATTAGTGGATCTAGTCAGCAATATTGGATAGGAATTTCATGATCATCCTATCCCATATACATTGGGATAGGTAAATAAGGTTGCAACTATCAAGGTAACGAGACAGTGTAAGATTAATTTTTTTGTAACTATTGATTTTATATATGAAGTGGAATTGGACATAGTACCCCTTAGCATATGTGGATTAGAGTTTGGAATCCCCTACATGTATATGAAAGATGCAATTTTCATGCAAAGATACAATGAGTAACAACTAACCAAGGATGGGAATTCCTACATCATCAATGCGCATAAAGGAAAGTCAAAGATATTGTTGGTAAGTTCCAACCAAGCCAAGAAGTTGATTAGTTCCACTAAGAAATATGTTTTACTTTTCTTAAGAGAAAATCATACTAAGGATGAGTTGATAAGATTAAAGGAAACACTAGAGGGATGTACTAAAGAGAAGAAACATTAGTTGGAGGAGTTTCTACAACCATGCAGAATAGTTTTCCAGGAGACTATATTGATACCACACAAAAGGGAAGGGGAGTGTGAAATATAGCTATTGCTACACTCCCCATTGTCAAATATTGGGTTGTATAGATAGTTCGTTCTACAAGAAAATGAAGTGAAAAAGAAATTGCAACAGTTTTTGGAATAGAGTGTGATTCAACAAAGCACCTCACCTTATGGGTCACCTATCATAATTGTACCAAAGAAGGATGGGACTTGGAAAATGTGTATCGACTACAGAACATTGAACAATATTACACTCAAAAATTGGTACCCTATTCCTAGGATCAATGATCTATTAGATCAATTGCAACATGCAAAATATTTCACCATGTTGGATATCAAATCAAGATACCCCTAGGTGTGCATCAAGGAAGAAGACACCTGGAATATTTCCTTCAATACAAATAAAGGTTTGTATGAATGGTTGGTCATGCCATTTTTCTTATGTAATACACTAGCTACATTTATGATATTTCTGAATGATATATTTTGCAAATAGATGAATTAATTTGTTATATTCTATTTGGATAATATATTGGTTTATAGTGCTACATAGGAGGAGCACATATCACATCTCATGTAAGTTTTAGAGACTCTGAAGAATAAATAACTATTGGTTAACCTTAGTAAATGTGAGTTTTCTCAACATTATTTGGTGTATTTTGGCTATGTGATTAGTGGAGGGGAACTCAAAATAGATCTCATAAAGATGGAGGCCATCATGAAATGGATAGTTACTACAAATTACATTGAAGTTAGGAGTTTTTTTGGGGTAATACAATACTTGCAAAAGTTCATATCTTTTTTTTCAACGGTAGTTTCACTAATCCACACCATAACATTGAGTGGTAAGAGTTTCCAATGGGGGAAGAATCAGTAGAAGGATTTCAATGAGATGAAAAGAAAGATTATTCAAGCACCAATTGCTTCATTAACAAACTTGAAAAATCATTTTGAAGTGGAGACAAATGCAAGTGGGTATGTCATGGGAGTAGTTTTGATGCGAGGAAGGATTGTATCCTATCATTATGAAATATTTAATGGGGAAGTTCTCAACTACCCTACCTATGACAAGGAATTCTATGATCTGTTTCAAGCTGTCAAGAAGTGGAAGCACTATCTGATGGGAAAGGAGAGCATCATCCACACATATCACTAGAGATTATGGTATTTGTATGGACAAAGTAATCTACAACAAACCAAACATTACGAGTGAATGGGGTTTTTACGGAAATTTCATCTAGTCATCAGGTATAAGAAGGGAAACACAAATAGATTCACGAACATGATTTCAAGGACACCCACATCCAAGATTACATATTTAGGAACCTTGATGAACATGGATCCTTTTACCCATGATGCGTATAGAGAGGTATACACAGAAGATCAATAATTCAAGAAGGTGTTTTAATGTCTTACAGATCCAAATTCATTTCGAAGAAGGTGACAACAAGGATGAATATCATTTCCATTATGGTTTACTCTACAAGATCGACAAGATTTGTGTCCCTAAAGGTGAATGAATACATCTTATCAAATATTATCACACTTCCAAGGTCGCAGTACATTTTGGTGTTGGGAAGATTGTTTCCAACTTAGAGGATGTATACTTTGTTTTACATGTAAGACCAATAACAATAATAAAGGTCTATGTTGGAACATCAAGCATTGATGGTTCATCACACATCTCATGGGTTTAATCAGTTGAGAGGTCGATCTTCATATGGATACAATCAGTTAGGAGATTTACCATCACACCACACTAGTTGATTGGGAAGTCGATGTTCATGTAAGTAGGAGAATAAACCAATAGCCGAATATAGTTAGGTGGTGGATTGACCAGCCCAACAATCAACTACAAGTTGAATGGATAGTAAGTTGTATCAAGTCTTGTTCATTCGACTCAATAGAGTGGATTTTGTGGAGTCAACTCTAACTGTCGATGGTTACATGTGGACAAGATATTCAAGATTCCATGGAAGTTGGTTAGATCTTGAGAATATAAAAGAATACCACATGGGTCATTATCAATATGAATGTGAATTGATATTGTGGAACAAATCATGAAGATCAAGATGTGCAATATGCATTGTGATGTTATGATCAGAGTGCGTTGTCCTTAAGTGCTATAATGGTGTCTTTAGACACCACCTTTTGTTCTTTGAAAATTTTCCCCTCTTCAATCATATACAATATTGTGTTCTCTGTTTCATATCATGTTCCATGTAATTCTCCAACATGGTATCAAAGCAGTAGGATCAATATTCAAATCCATCTTCGGTATCTAGTTAAAATTGACAAACCACCGGTCAAGAGTCAATCAGAGAACAAATCTGACTCATCAAGGTTTGTGGACAACATGTCAAGGTTTAAACCATCTACTGACATTTCCTTTTTTCATAGGGAGGAACTCATAGGAGATCTATTGAGAGGAGAAACTTTTGTTGAGAAGATTAGGAAAATCCATTTATAAGTGCAGGAATGTTGAAGAAGTCGCAAGAAACATAGAAGGCCAAACATGATCAACACAGAACATAGAATTCATTTAACATTCAAGACAGAGTTTGGTTACAATTGAAAAAAGAAAGACTACATGGTCCTTCATCTAGGTGGATCTCAGTGGCCATCCATGCTTTCCATTGAATCAAATTTTGAGCCTATGTTTTTGATAAACCATAATATTCACCCTTTTGATGGGGAATACAATCTAATTCCATATTTATTTGTTAATTACAGACATTATGTAATTATTTCCTAGTGATTTTATGTGCATTCCTACAACATATCGTTAATGCATCGGATCCCATTAGAACTCTACAGTTAAGTGCACTCATGCTAGAGTATTATTGTGATGGGTGACCACTCAAGAAGTCCTAGTGTTTTACATGCCTAGATAATTTTATAAACTTAGTCTAATTTATCCAACATGCATCATGGGAATTGTTATCCTCTCACTCTCTCATATATAATTGAGGTGAAGGAGGCCCTTTTAGCATGCAATGGATTGTGATGTAAGTTTTGTAGTGAATGAAGTGTAGCCAATATATCTTTCTTGTCATAGATAAGCTACCTCATTCTACCAGTTTGTGTTCTACAATTTTTTTATATATTACTCATTAATAGAAGTTTGGTTTCACTATATTTATGTGTTCTCTGCTATAATTTTTTGTATTTCATTGTTATATCTCTGTTATATTTCCTTCCTCATGTCATTCTCAAAATAATATGGATCAATTCTGGTAAGAAGATGAAGGCTCTACATTATGGAACTTTTGAGATATTGGAGAAGGTGGGAGATAATGTCTACAGAATCAGTCTATCCCCATACATGTGCATTTACTCATTTAGTGAATCTATATAATCTCAAACTCTACGAGCCTTCCATGTTGGAATAGGAGGAGGAGTAGGTCCTACCTTCCATAGAGGAATTATCACTAGATGCACAACAATATTTGGTAGAAGAAACTATTATGCAAAATCAATTCAGAACTACAAGATAGGGGCATCATGAACTTTGGGAGATTTTTGGGTGTTGAAAAACTGGTTGCCATTGATGTCAATCCTAGAAGAAGTCTAGAAGACTTTATAAGTGATGGGTGTAATTGAAGAAGTCTCCAAAGTGGTCCCCTTATGGCATAGCTTTAACCATGGACCTCATGGGAAGACTCTTTGAAGAACTATGCAAGAAGCCTTGGAAATATGGTTAATTTGTTAAGTGGTTAAGAATCCCTATAGGTGTGGTCATGAATCCCGAAGGTGATTGAATAAAAATATTATGAAGGACATTGCAAACACATGCAAAACATCCATTGATTGATAATTCTCATCAAGACATCTCCAACAGTAGGTGGCATGCCACATGGTTCCTCACGACTGAGGAGTTATACCCTCTTAAATATGAATCCCCAAAGTATGGTCAAGAGGCACAAGATCTAAGTTCAAGAAGTTATAAGTTGGCCCTATAGCCAAGTAAAGGAGAAAAAGTTGTTGCAAACAAGAAGTTACAAGTCGTCCCTAAAGTCAATTAAAGGAGGTACTTGAATAAGTATAAATACACATTAATAACCTATCATTTTCATAACTCAATCTTGTGATCTCTTAGAAAAATATTGGTAGAAAATATTAGAGGGAAGATGAAGTGAAGAAGGACGAAATTCCAAGGGAAGATGAAGTCGTGTATGATGTTTCCTAAGATATGTTCTTAAACGCCATCTTACCATTTTCACTATAAATTGTTTTCTAGAATCATTGAGATAATGAAACTTCGTGGATATTGAGAAGACATGTCAAGGTACCTATGGTACGAATTTTAGCTTCAGGGTCATTTTAATTTTGTAGATGAACTCTATGGAAGATAGGGTTTATGAATAGTCTTGTAACTACTCTCAAACATGTGCTTTGGGAAAACAATCATAACTTCTTCATAGAGGATCCAAATTCCATGAGAGCAATTGCATTTGAAAGAGTACATTATTTAGTATTTTTTTTCTAAGTTTCAGAACCATATATCAAATATTAAACGCATGGCATGTTTTACAAGTGCGCTCTCTAGAATAGGCCAGAATTCAGGAAGGTCTACCATTTTTTCTATTTCTCTTTTTCAGTGATGTATGAAGGAGAGAAACTTGGAGTAATTATAGAGAAGATATAAAATAATATTGGGTATGGGTTTCAGACCTTGATTCATTATAGGTACAAATTTATACTTGTCGAAATATAGGATTTGTAACTAATCTACAAACTAGTCCCAAACATGTGTTCGAGATAAATTTAAGAAGTGATGTTGGGATTTATATGTAGACCCATGTGGACCCAAGATATTTATGTGGATGCGGGTTGATGTTGTTGATCTAGTTTTGATGATTTTGATGTATCAGTTCTGGTCGATCTTGTTTTGATGGTGATGATGTATAAGTTATGTTGGATCTAGTTCTGATGATGATGTTGATGTATCAGTTGTAGTGGATCAATTTTTTATGATGGTGATGTATTAGTATCAATGATATTGAAAATAATAGTGATGGTGATAGCGACAGTAACAGTGATAGTGACAGGTACAGTGACAGGGACAATCACAGAGACAGTAACAGTGATAGTGATAGAGACAATGACAAATAAAGTGACAGATACAGTGACATTGACAGTGATAGGTTGAGTATATCATTTGTATTCCTGGGAGATTGGGTGGTGCATAGTAATATTGGTGTCTTCATATAGCAATTTTTTGTTTGTAGGGGATTTTCAACTTCCTTTGAGTTGGTGTTGATAAAAATAGTGGGTTGGAGCCTCCTTCTAGTTGGATATGGGGAATCTAGGGAGTTGTAGCTTCCTTCAAGTTAGAGCTTGTAAAATAGGGGGTTAGAGCCTCCTTCCATTTGGAGCTGGAGAATTTGGGTATTTGTAGCTTCCTTCAGGTTGGAGCCTGGAAAAAGGGGGTTGGTTCCTCCTTATAGTTGGTGTTGGAGAATCTTGGAAGTTGATGCTTCCTATGAATGTAATTCTTGACATGATATAAGAAAATTGTTCCACGATTTTCTCCCATTTTGGTTTTCACATAAAATTATTGTGTATTGTGTATTTGTGGTTATATGTTTATGATATAGTGGATGCAACCATAAAGTGATAAATTATTGATAACTTAATGTTTACATGTTGTGGTTGAAAATGGTAAAAGGTGCTCAATACTAATTCACCCCCCACTCTCAGTATTGGTGAATATTCCAACAATTGGTTTCAGAGAAGGTATTTTAGAAATAGTTTAAACACTAGAAGGTAAATCATGGAGTGCATTGATAATGAAATTCCAATGTTTGATGGTCAGGACTATGAGATATGGAGCCAAAGGATGAAAGTATTTTTACATGCACAAAGATTTTATGTTTGGCACTCAATTATTACAGGATACACTACTCCAAAGAATCCTATGAACACTATAGCCAAGAAGAAATTAAAAAGGGACAAAAAAATAGCAACAAATGCCATCCTATATAGATTACATGATTCGGTAAAAGTAAAAGTGGGACAATGTTCATCAAGTAAAGAGATTTGGGATAAGCCACATAATATCTACTCTAAGAAATCTCTTCTAGAACTAGAGAATGTTGATCAAGATAAATAAGATGTTGAGATAGAAAAAGAAGAAGAACCTCATCATATCAAACATATCCAAAAGAAGAAGGTGAAGTATTTATGGAAGCAAAACTAATCAACGCCTTAAGTGAGATAAAAAGAGAAGGGAAGAAAAACAAGTCACTCAAGGAATAATTGATAAGAAACTATGAAGAAGTTGAAAATATTATTATAAATCTAAAGTTTCATTTAGAAGAATCCAAAAGGATTGAAGAAACACTCAAAAATCAGTAGGAAGAAAAGAAGTACTTGGAACTGAAATAATATCATTTAGAAAGGAAGAAAAGAAGAGAGAAGAAATTTTGACAAGTCATCTTAAGGAAAGATCTGAGGACTTAAACAAGCCTGAAGAATAATTTAGTCAGCAAGAAAAAATACTTGAAGACGAAATCATCTCCTTCAAAACCAAACTTGAAGAAGCTAAGAGAACAAAAGAAGTAATGAAGATCCAGATGATAAATAAAGAAGAATATGTTGAGAAGCTTGAAGAAGAATTTGTCTCATTGAGGGTTGAATTTGACAAACTCAACAAAAAGTTGAAGAGATCTCAAGTACTAGAAGATATCCTCAATTTCCAAAGGTCACCATTCAACAAAGTAGGTCTTGGATACATTGGTGAAGCCTCATGCAAATAAAATGTAAATGTCAATCCCAACAAGAGCATTGAAGAGAGAGGAATATCCACACCACCAATAAAGAAATATGAAGAGAAGAATTCTAGGTTTTCGAAAAGGAAGAATGAAGAGAAGGTTTAGAATGATGCAGACATTCTCAAAGAAAGGGATCATTGTTAGCAATAGTCAAAGAGGAATGAATGTATAACAGATGTATCCTCAAGAAATATACCTTGTACCTCTAGGCATAAAATAATATTCAATCATTATGAAGGAAACTAAAAAAAAGAAGATTGGGATCATCTAAGGAATGAATTTAGAAGGAATACATCACAAAAAGGATCATTTTCTCCTAGGTATCAAAGTTTATTTTCTAGTTATTGTTTTAGTTGTAATAACTTTGGACATAAAGTTGTAGATTGCAGAGTGTATGGAAGAAATGTTCAAGAAAGAAATGTTTATGTGGCTTCCTACAATATCGAATGTTACAAAATCCAAAACCATGGATAGATAGCTCGTGATTGAAGAATCACGATGAATCATTCCATGAAGGAAACATTGATATCAAGTACGAGAAGGTTTGGATAAGAAAGAATAAAAAACAAGAGAAAGTGAATGAAGAACTCCCGGAGGTTATAATCACAATATTTTCAAAAGTGGAAGATCGTGATGAATCTACAGATAAAGAGGAAGATGTCATAATTAAAAAGATGATCCTGCAACAGATAAGGTTTATGCATTGTTCTAAGCCATCCGGATCGGAAAATCCTAGTAAATGTGAATGTTGAAGAGGGGGAGTCTAAGCGAAATCTATTGTAGATCAAATAATTGTCTTTTGGGCAGTCCAAAGTGTTTGTTTACAGATTTTGGGAAGGCATATTCAGAGTGGTTTGAGGATAGAGATGCATAATTTCTTCTGACAGGTTGATTTATTACTTCAAGGTGAAGTTCAAAACACATCTCCATACAAATATGAAGGGATTAGCTAGAAGACACAAGGAATATGATTATACACTTTTGAGGAAGAGAGTCATGATCGTATAGAATATTTCAAGCATGTATTTAAGAAGGGATATATTTATTGCAGATTCAAGAATGTGTACTTGTTGTAGGATTGTAGAGTTTGACTTGAAGATAAAGCAAACTAGTGAACATATTTGACTTATCTTGAGAAGTAGGAACATGTAGTGATGAGTCGCAACAAACTCAAAGAATCTCTCATAATAAGTGATGTGGTGGATTAATCAATATTATGTGCAGTTGAGAAGCATAGTCATGGATAGTTTTGTGACATATGGAGATAGATGAATTCATGAGATATTTGGGAGGTATATAAGACAATTCTTGACATGAACCAGAGAAGATACATGACAGTGGATGAAATCATGATCTCAATAGGAATTAAATAAAGATTTTTTTTCATTTTCATCAAGAGGAATGTTGATTAAAGCTTATGACTCAGAAAATGATCATATTAACAGGTGGAACCAACCAGTCACCAAAGGTGATTTTAAGAACCCCCCCAAATTCATATCTATAATAAATGGGCGAATCCCCATGATACATAGGAAAAATAGAATGTTATTTTATCAATAATATAATATGTGTATATATAATTTTTTGGCGAATATTTTAGCCAATTATATAATCTTGTAAAATCTTGGCGAATCTTTCACTGAATTATGCAATCTTGTAAAATCTTGGCGAATCTTTCACTGAATTATAAAACCTTGTAAAGTCTTGGAGAATTTTTCAATAAAGTATAAAACAATATATAATAATAGGAAAATTTATGCATTGAGCTATAATATACTCATTTTACATATTTGTAAAAAAACATAATTTTTCCATCCTCTAGAAAACGATGCAAGCATCATGTGTTGTGTTTGTCAAGGTTCACATTGTACACTCTTGCATATCCTCCTATAAATTTTGATGATATATAACCACAAATTCATATGTGTTGATCCTGACCACCACTTTTTTCAAGATCAGGAGATATTAATCATTGCTCTACCACTTCTACTATGGATTATTTATTATTGATTCATCGATTATGAAAGGACCCTTCAAACAAGTTCCCCATAGGATGTTCCTAAATAGGAGTGCACATAATTTTGTCCATCAATAACTCCAAAAGTATAAAATTATTGATAGGTCACATTCCATGCATGACTTCCTCTCTAATCATCCATTTGTACCCAAAAATGACCCCTTTCCAAGGAAGGAAAGTCACTTTTATCCTTATATTTTTATTGTCTTATAAAAAAGTTAAGAGACACATAACTTTGTAATAAATGTTGGGCATAGATCAAGCCTTTTAAAAAGAGATAAACTCATTTATACTACCATAATTAAACATGAACAATAAGAGGTGTATATTGAGTAAGGGTTATTATGTCATCGTGTATATATATACCCGATAGTAGCACAGTGCACAGACAAAATATTATCACCCATTTTAAGCCCCTTAAGGGAAGCACATAACTATCACTTAGATCATCTACATACTGACTCCCAAAATTGAGTTATAGAAAAGTAATATAGAAATAAATGATATTGAATTATACAGAAACCTTTTTTTTACATGTGATACTAGCACCAATAAGCATACCTCTTTCTTAGTTACATGAAACTCTCCACAACATGTGCATTATTAACAAAAAGTATGTAATAATTTTTTTTCACGCTCGGTTTTCATCTTTGACTTCAAGAATGATAGTGCACTAAACATTCTCTCATCCTCAACCAGCTACATGTAATGCTCTTTTAGTATTGGCATCAAAAGTATAATTGCATTAGAGGAATATTGGTCTCATGCTAATAGGTCTCCTATGATGAATGCATAAGAACCTAATGCATAGACCATTTTTCTCTTCACTTAGCTAAGTAGAGCTCATTTCCCTTTCTATAACCAATAAGTCTTTTCAAAGAAAATACAAATTAAGCATAGTATATCATAAAAGGTGAATATGCTTAAGTCATTCCACAAAATGAAAGGAAATAAAAGAATCTTTCCTTGAACCATCAAATATATAAGTAAAATAATAATAATAATGGAAAACACATTGAATTCCCAGAGAATAACCAAAGCCATAGATTAAGCCTATTACCATATGTTTCTCAAATAAAAATGACAAAAAGATGAACAAAAGTTTTTTTTTACTTAACAAAGGTCTTTAACTTTAACCCAAACCCTTGACTCAATGGAAATCAAATGAAACCAATCACGCCACATTAAAGGGTTCAATCAAACATCAAATGAGAACTAGAAGCATTCAAGGGACTAATACAATTTTTAACCAAAACAAACCCAAAATTTCAAACTTGAAAAAATGCTCCAAAATGCAACAAACAAACAAACCATTCAAATTTACCAAGATATTATAGCTAGACATCAAAGAAATTTAATCTACTTGAATGAGCCCATTCTTTCTTAGCGGAAGTCTTGTTAAATTAGTTATTTACCCTTTAATAATATGGCATTATCTATGTGAAGAGATATGTCCCGTCTTCATCAAAGTCTAGCTTCATTTCCTATTACATACAAAAAAGGGACATTATAGTAGTTAAATATCAAAACATCAAACTTAAAATAACTTGCATGAAGGAAATGTCGTTCCAATGTTGCAATGAAAAGTAAAAAATATAGAACCTATTTTTACCTGAAATGCAACCTCAAATTGACATATAGTAATCTTGCTATGATAAAAAAAAATCGACCTACTCGAAAAATAGAGGAACAATGAAGCACAAAATTCACATCATTTGTGTTATTCCATTCACTATGTCTTGCACCACCAATGGAACACATATACCAAAATAAGTATCCCTTGGGCCCTCATATATATTGGATTACATAAAATCTTGCGGTATATCAATTTCCTCATTCTCATCTTGGTCTTCATTTTTTTCATTTTGAAAACGATCTTCTCCAAATGGACTATCATTATGAGTCTCCAAAGCATTTTGTTCCATATCAATTTCATTAGAGAAATTTGTTATATTGTTTTCTCCCCTTCTACCACTATCTAATCGCTAAAGAGATAGTGCTCTTTCATATGGAAAATTGTTAATGTCATACTTTGTTACATATAATCTTAAACATATATTGATATTTTTTGAATTCATATATCCATAAACATGGATTCACTCTAGATTCTAATTATGTTTTTGAAGGTTTGGTAGGATCTAGTGAATCCTTTTAGAACATAGCATTTGATGAGTTATTTACCCAAATTAGAGATTTATTTTTTTATTTTTTTATAAATGAGGCTAAGGATATCCCTATTGTGGCTTATTCTAACCTTATACATATGTTTTCTATATAATAGAAGAAAATATCATTTCAAAACGAAGTTATTTTCTTCCTATTCCATGCCTAAATCATGGTACAATATACATAATCAATATGATATAATAAATCTACTCAATTATACAAATATTCTATTCCTAACTCAAGGTACAATATACATAATCAATATGATATAATAAAGAAAGTCAACTCTACAAATGTAGCACTCATAATACCTCCATCTAAAACAAACATCATGAAAAAAAATCTCTTAATTTAATAACCTCTCGTAATTTACAAGGGAATTGACTTACCACCATGTACTAATTCACATTGTCCACACAAGAATATTCACCGCATGATTTTGAAAATATTGGTCCATCAAGTGCTTAAATGTAATTAAGGAACTCGAACAAGATCGAAAACTCGGGGGGAGCTAGGTTTTCATAGTCGCGGTGAGCTAGGGTTTTACAGTCACGGCCAAAGCAGAGAGAAGAATGAGCAGTAAGGTGGGGGGAAAGGGGACCCCTTCATACAAATAGTTAGTGGTGGATAGAGGAAAAGGGCCAACCAATGGATTTTTCAAGGAACCGGTGACAGGAACCTCGAGATCAGACCTAGGGAAGCATCAAGAGAGAAGTCGTGACAAAAATGAGACCATGGAGGAAGTCGCTAAGGAATCTTAGAAAGAGGCACAAGAGACCGCGAAGGCTAACGAGACAGAGGGGTGCAACCCCTGCAAGCCCAAAACAACAATGATACCCAAGGTGGTAATGGAGGACCCACAAACGCAACTCTACAGGGATCAAATGAAGACACATGCACTCATATGCAAATTTATGGGGTTATGGCCTAGAGAAAGAACTCTACGCAACTGGATTAAATATCACTGGAAGCCTAATGGAGAAGTGGAGCTCCACCTCGGCTCGAAGGGTTTCTTCACAAAAGTCTTTATCAACCTGGAGGAAAAGTACAGAGTCTTCGAGGGAGGTCCATACTTCCACATCTCAGTAGGACTCTACATGCAAGTGTAGAAAGAAAACTTGTCCCCGGAGAAAGAAACTTTCAAAAAGGTACCAGTCTGGCTGAGATTTTATTCTGTACCCCTAGACTACTGGTTTCCCTCTACCTTTGAAGCTATAGGAAACAAATTGAGGAAATATGTGAAGACCTCAGAAGCTACCCTAAAAGGAAGATACACATCATATGCAAGAATTTGCATAGAGATGGATGTTTCGGGAGCACTCCCAGAAGCCATAAGTCTGGAATTCAGGGATGAGGAATGGATCCAAAACATAGATTATGAACAGATCCCCTTTAGATGTAGAATATTCCATGAACATGGACATTTGATCAGAGAGTTCCCTCTAAACAAAAAGCAGGAAGCGACAAATCCAAAAACTCAACAAGACAAGGAAGGGTTTATAACTCCGAACCCCAGGAACAGAGCTAATAAAAAGAAAACTAAAACCTCGGCAGGAAATACCCAGGAGACCCAGAATACAATGGAAGGAAGGGACCAAAAAAAAAAAGGGACACCAGAAGACAAGGACTCCAAAAAATCTCCAGAAGTCAAAGACCAAGCAACAAAAGAGCCCACCCAACAGCCAAACAATACAACAGCTCAGGGGAGTTGTGCAACCTCGATGGGAGGAGAAACAAAAGACGACAACACCGCCATGCAATACGCAGAGGGAGATGCAAAAATGACCCCGAGCGAAGTAGGTACAGAAGACCCCGATCTCAGAGACTTGGTGGAAAGGGAAGGAATAGACCTCCCACACATATTAGAACAATGGAAAAGGCAGGGAGTCAAAAACGTACCAACAGAGCAACTCGACCGCATCAAATACCTATTCCTCCTATAGGAGGAAGCCAAATCTAGTGGACAAAAACGCACACACGGGGAGATAGGACACCTAGGAGTGAAAACCGGTGAGGGACAATCGCAACTATCGCCCAAAAATATGAGGAGGAAAAAAGGCAGGAAATCAAACAGCGTAGCACTGCGGGAGGTAGGAGCACTACTGATAAACTTCGGTAAGATAAAGAAACTCTTTCCCCACTCTCCCCCATATGTTTAAATGAAGGTTATAACTTGGAATATAAGAGGCCTAAACAACCCAAGAAAACAAATAATCCTTAGGAATAAACTAAAGCATGAGCAACCGAATCTCTGTTTTATTCAAGAGATGAAATGTACTACAGATAGAATGGAATCAATCAGTAAAAAAAATTGGCACAAGTACAATATGGTATCCATTGAAGACCACCAAAGTTCAGGCGGCATACTCACGTTGTGGAACCCACAAATCCTAAATTTAATAGCAGTTGAAGCAACCAGAAACACCCTAACGATATGCATGAAAATCATAGGAAACACTGAGGAGATTCTCTGCACAAATGTGTATGGGCCCAATGGGATAGAGGAAAAGAAAGGAATGATCCAAGACCTGGAAGATATAAAATTCCAAGCCACCAACCTCCACTGGATCCTTGCAAGGGACTTCAACATTATCACCTCCCTTGCGGAAAAGAAGGGTGGTATTAGAAGACTGGATCGGGATGTGGAGGAATTTTCAAATTGTATAGACAGAGAAGAGATGGTAGATATCCAAACTAAGAATGGAAAGTTCACCTGGAATAATAAATGAAGGAACCAGTTTCAGGTAGCTACAATACTCGACTGATCCCTTATATCAGAGTCAATCATTATGCAGGGGATAAATTTAGATTGAAACATCCTACCCTGGGGTGGATCTGATCACTGGTCAGTGCAATTGGAAGCAGGCTTCCAAACAAAACCTAAGAACAGACCCTTTGGATTCGATAAATTCTGGATTGATCACCTGACTTTCAAGGAAAAAATCAAACAATGGTGGCAGGAGGAGCAACCAGAGCAAGGGACTAGGATGTTCAAACTACACAAGAAACTTAAATACATAAAAAATAAACTCAAGGAATGGAACAAGGATATCTTCGGGAATATAAACACAGAGAAAAACAACATCAAAGAAAAAATGAAAAAAATCCAAGAAACTTGCATGCGGGAAGGCTATACGGAGGACCAGAAGAAGGAAGAGCTCCAAATGAATCAAGAGTGGGAGGCGTGATGCCAACAGGAGTAAACACTCTAGCTTCAGAAGTCATGTATTCAGTGGCTAAAGGAAGGAGAGCGAAACACCAAGTTCTTCCATAGAACAACCATGTCCAGAAAAGCCCATAAAAAAATCCTGAAGATCAAGGACCAGGATGGAATCGAGCGTGAGCCACATCAGGAGATCAAAAGCGCTATGGTTAGACACTTCCACGGGATATCCCAAGAACCACATCAAGATAGATCGAAGGCCATTCATAGGATATCCTATCATATACCACGCTTGGTTACCGAGGAACAAAAAATCTTCCTGAACAAGCATATCACCATAGAAGAGGTGGACCAAGCTCTCCAGGAAATGCCCAGTGGGAAAGCACTAGTTCCAGATGGATTCACTGTGGAATTCTTCAAAGCCTGTTGGGAAATCATCAGACATGACATCTATAAGGTAGTAGAGGACTCTAGAAGGTCTGCCTCCATCTTTAAAGCCCAAATGCAACCATGATCACCCTAATCCCTAAAGAAAATGAAGCCAAAACCCCGGAACGGTACACACCCATAACACTTTGTAATGTGATATACAATATCATCTCCAAAGTCATATAAAATAGATTGAAACCCCTCCTACCCTCATTGATATGACAAGAACATTCAGGATTCGTGGAAGGTATAAAAATAACGGACAACATCATCCATGCCCATGAAGTCATTCACACCTTAAAACTCCAGAAAAGGGGGGAATGTTAATACAACTGGACCTAGCAAAAGCTTATGAAAAAATTAGCTGGCATTATATGATCAATACCTTGGAATCCTTTGGTTTTATCCAGCACTGGATCAGTTGGATTGTCAGTTTAGTATCCACAACAAGATACTCGCTACTAATCAATGGAGCCTCGGCCAAACCTTTCTGGCCCACGAGAGGGATTAGACAAGGAGATTCATTTTCTCCTTTCCTATTCATTCTGATGATGGAAGGCCTCATATGGAGCATAAAGAATGCAACAACAACTGGGGAAATAACAGGGCTCAAACATTTCGAAAACTTCCCTACTTCAAATCACCAACAATTTGTGGATGATACACTACTCCACGACATACCCACGGTCAAGGAAGCCAAAGCCTACAAAAGAATCCTAGAAGATTTTGGGGAAACCTCGGGTGCTCAGATCAACCACTCCAAGTTGATGATATTTTTCTTTAATACCAATCCATTTATCCAAAGGAATTTGACCAACATTCTAGGATTTGAACGGAAAACACTTCCAACCAAGTATTTGGGGGTTCCTTTGACAAAATTGTTTTATAAGTTGTCAACTTGGGAAGGAGTAATAAACAGGTTACAGGAGCGGGTAAAAAACTGAACGTATAGATCCCTTAATCTAGCCGACAGACTGATCCTAACCAAGAGTGTTTTACAAGCCATCCCAACCTTTATCATGTCATTCTTCCCCACTCCACAGAGGATCCTATAGAAAATCAGAGCCATCCATAGGGACTTCTTATGGTGAGGTGAGAAAACAAAGAAAAAATGGGCCCTGGTGGCCTGGGAGAAAGTCTGTAGGCCAAAACGCAAAGGAGGCTTGTGGCTACAAGATCCACAAATGACCAACAATGCATATGGGGTGAAACTCTGGTGGCGGTGGGTCAAAGAAAATGCAACACCCTAGGTAAACTTATGGAAGGAAAAGTATGCACCAGACACCCGCGACCAGGACAGAATCTGCTTTGGAGAAACCAGGGAAGGCTCAACCATTTGAAACCTAGCCTGGTGCAACAAAGCATGGATTCAGACACACAGATTTTGGGAAATCAAGAATGGCAGAACAACCAGATTATGGGAGGACGCTTGGCAACAAGAACCAAAGATGGAAAACCAGGACAGAGGGATACTCCAATAGGACCTCATCACACAAGGAAAAATCAATGTATATCAATACTAGCAGCAGGGAATGGACCACAACAAATGGCGAATATGGGACAAGATTAACCCTTAGAACAATGATATACCCACAACAACAATAAAAGAGGTGGAGGAGGAACTAGGAAGACGAAAAATAACAGTCACAGAAGAAGAGGACCAGTTGAGGTGGGGAAAAAAGGATGGAGGGGAATTTAACCTAAAAGAATTCTGGCACTATATGACAGACCCAGACCAAGACAACCTAACATAACACTGGGATATGCTCTGGAACATCCCCCAATGGACAAAGATTAAGATCTTCCAGTGGCTAATATTACACAACTGCATCCTAACTTGGGATAACCTAAGGAAAAGAGGTTTCATCGATCCGTCAAGATGTCATCTTTGTCAAACTCAGGAAGAAACAACCAACCATCTCCTTGACGACTATGCCTACACTGTGGAACTATGGGACTAGGCAGCAAGTGTCTTCCGCCAGTCCGATGGGATCCGTGGTAACATTTTCGCAACAATCAAGCTCTGGAGAGAAAACTATAGCAACCAAAAAAAGTTGAACCTCTGCTGGAGCCTCACACCAGGAATGATCATATGGTTGATATGGAAGGAAAGGAACCGACGAAATTTTCAGAAACCAAATATGGTCAGAAGGGAAGATCAAGGAAACAATAACCTCCATGATACGTGAGATGGTGATGAGCCACAACTACCAGGAGGGTAGAGCGCAACCCACATATCACAACTCTCGAGTCCTAGAGGCTTTCCAACTAATAGGTGGGCACAAACCCAATCCAAACAGACATCAGCCACAACTCCAGGTATGTGAGCGCAACTGGAAACTGCCACCTTCAGGCTCCCTCAAGTTGAATTTTGACGGGGCAGCGAAAGGAAACCTAAGAAGAACAAGTTTGGGAGGAGTAATCAAGGATAGTAAAGGGAACATCATACGACTGTACGCGGGAAGCCTGAGAAACTTAACCAATAACGTCACAAAATTCGGAGCCCTGGAGACAGGCCTGGAGATTCTCAGTTGGGAGGGGATGATGAATGCCATAGTGGAAGGAGACTCCGTGCTAGTCATCAAAACAGTGAGAAAACTCCAAAAAGGTACCAGAATAGGTAAAATCCGGAGGCACTGGCAATTGGCCTACCTACTGAAACTATCCAGGAGCACTTGCAGACAAGGATCACTGTGGAGTTGTGCTAGGTGAGGAGGTCAGCAAATGGACTGGCGGACATAATAGCAAACAAGGGGGTCAAGAACAAAGGTCCGAAACTGGACACAATCTGGCACAACATCCTGCAAGGACAATTCCGGACAGATTGCACCCAACTTGCGGAAAAATACTGGGACAACAAGAGTAGTACGGAAGATCATGGAAAGAATGGAGGCGTAGTAGACACTGAAGGACACGTAGGTCCCACACAGGAGCTGATGGCCCACCAATCAATAAGGTTATAAATGCAGACGCAGATCACACATCAGGCGAAGGTACGATACCACGGTCCCATCAATAGAAATAAGTACAAAAGTTTCCCATTGAAAAGAAGAAGAGATAAATCATAAGCGGAAAAGGATGAAGGACGATAGGTCACACCAGGGACAAGTAGGATCACACCTCACCTAAGTACCGATATGGGGACGGGGAAAGGGATGGCGTACAACAAGTAGGGCAAAGCATTGGTGCAGGGATAACGACAAGGTCATCAAACGCACATGCTATGGAATAGTGGATACTGACGGGTAGTACCACCTTGAAGAGCAGGCCATGATTGCAAGGACAGGACCACAACTGGGTTTTCTCCATAAAGGCATGGACACCAAAAATTACCACAGAATGAGGCATTGCAATTACAGTGGCCACCTTACTTACCATAAGGAGGTGAAGAGGAACAGGGAGAGAACCCAACATAAGAACCACCACCTGCAAGTGAATATGGTACACATGAAGAAAACCAGTAGCAAGAGAGGCCCCCAGGAGAAGGAACCTCCACAGAGCACTTGGCGGATGACAAGAATTGAACATGTGGCCAGAGAAGCAAAGAGAACCTTCCTCACGAAGACATAAACCAAGGGGAAGAATATCATTAAAAGATGGGAGGGTGAAATCAACAACGCTTGGAGGGGAAAATCCTTGTCAACACTAACACAGGAAGCAAGGGGGATACAGGATCTCGTAGCCACACAACCGAGGTTAACCCTCTACCACAGGACGGTGGAGGAAGCCCGGAGAACTAAAATGATGATAGGAAAGATGTGTGCAGACCGAGGCGAGACCAACAGGACGGAAACCAAAGAGTAGAAGAAAGAGCGCACAGGAATTCTCAATCGCCTCAGTAACCTGGAGGTGGGGGTAAAAAGGCTGGTGGAGGACCAGAAAAGACAATAGGAGAAACTTGAAAGGATGGCAGGGCAATTTCATCTCTATCTACGTTACATCCACCATATATCACTCCAGCTGACAGAAATGGAACCCCAACATGCATCAGAAAGCTACGCCTGGTGGAACAGAGGGAGGAGGACACGACATACAAGGAAGGGGATGAAGAACACCCCATCAACCTAGACTAGCACAGGACCCACCCAGATCATGTCTCTGAGAGTAGGAGCTAATCCCACTATGTTTAGACTTTTTGATTTCTTTTGATGAAGTTTTTAGACTGGATTATGGTAGCCTAGGTTGGTTTCCCGTGGTGGCAACCCAGGCACTTTTTGTTCATTCTCAGATACTGCATTTCAGGGACCCCAGATCTGGTTTCCGTTCAAGCAGATCCTGGGATCCCATGCATCAATTTTGTACTATAACCTTATAACATAATATAGATTCACAAACTAATTTACAAAAAAAAAAATGTAATTAAGGAACTCGTTACATCCTTGGTTAAATAAGTGATGGTCCTACAAACATCAACAATTACGATACTAAATCACTTTTTGAAAACCATATCACTTTGCATATGCACAAAAAATCTAATAATAATTGTTGCAACAATGTAAATATATCACATTGTATTTAGGTAAAAAAAACATTAACCAATGCAATTCCAAATTTAGAAATTCCCAAACTTGGGTTTCTCACTGAGAATTTGATAAACATAAACAAAAAAATCAAACAAAATTCAAACAATTTTGAATTCAAGCCTTAGGTCAATTCCAGACGTAGCCCTCATTAGGAAGGTCACAGGTGAGGAAAAAAGGAAAACAATTATGATTATGGATGGGCCAGAAGAAGAAGGAAGATTTAGGATCTTCTAACCAATAGAAGAAGGATTTGGTCCATATCAAGTGCTTCAAATGCAACAAACATGACCACTATGCTTCTCAATGTCTAGAAAAGAATAAGGGGGAGGGTAAGTAGCAACAACAACAAAAACCATTTGCAAGAAGTAAATAAGCTTCATGTGTGGATGAGTAGATTACCATGCTTGATACAACCTTTACCATGGTGTCATGCCTTTCCACCAACACAATTAGGAAAGCTACACTAACAATTTTATAAGCGCAAACCACCAAAAAACTTATTATATAAGTGCAAACCACTACAAACCTTAGCCATCTAAAAAGAAAATCCATTTGTGGGAATTTTGTTGAAGATATGAAATTTACTTTTTAGGAGGACAAGTGGATGTGTGATGTAAAGGGGTTATGGTAACTTTATATTTTCACATTCTCTTTGATTTAACAATGATCATTGTAGTCTTACAATATAAATACCATTTTTTATGGCTTTTGACACATACATATTAGAATTCTTTTTACCCCATTAGGAAGTGGAGAAATGGTTTTTGATGCATCTAAATAATATAATTCTTTCTATCTCTGATCTAAAAATGATAAAGGCTTGTATTCTTGAAAATATTTGCAAGTTTTAATTCAAGTGTTCATATGCAAATGGATCCATTTTGCAAACACAAATTTTTATAGAAATTACACATTCAAGATGCAATAATAACCAACGAAATACAGTGAACAGAAAACACATAACACAGCAAATGATAAAGGAGTTCACCCCTCTCTTGGGCTACATCTCCTAGTCCAGCTTCCAATGGATCTTTTATATTATTTGCTCGAAGTGCTAAAATATGTGCTTTACAATGCTCAAAATGCCAAATAGATGGCTCCAATGGCTTCAAAACGTCCAAAAACCCCTAGCTGGGATTTTTCGGCACCTGATTTGGCCAAAAATTGAAGAAGATAGGCTTCCTGGAAGTTCCGCTTCAAACTTGTTGTCTCTAGATCACCAAATTGCACCTTTCTGTGTCCAACCTAGCACACGCGCTCATTTCCATGCTAAAACCTAGCACCAGGCGCATAACCGAAAACCGTGCAAACTATAGGATGGTTAGGGAACCTAGCCCCTAACCACCAAACCGTGGACATATGGGTCATATGACCGCATGCATCAAAGACTGGGGATAAACTCAAAACCATATGGTTAAGCGCCAAGTGTCGGCGCGCGATTTTAAACCGTTGGCAATGTAAACTCCCGCGCAATAACCGTTGGTCAAATATATTGTTAACATAACTGCGCGTGGTATGGTCACATGGTTATCCACATGTGATTGCGGGCTAACCGTTTGAATTACGCACACACGGTTGTGGTTATATGGTAATCTGCATATGGCCGGGGGCTGGGGCTTATCCCCAGCCCGGACCACGCCCCAACCATAACACATTTAAAACTCAAATAATTTTAAAACCATATATATAATAAGAAACAACGGTGGGCGCGCCAGTTGGGCGACCCTTCCCAAGGCTCTTCCCTTGTCCGGAGGTCATGGGGTTGAGTCCTGCCGACTACACATATTTTATCCAATGCTTAGGTGACACGTGGCGGTCCGTGCTTGGGCCACGTGTCACCAATCCATTCGCCACCAAGATACCACGTGTCAAGAAATGATTCGACCGCCCAACTGACAACTGTCCTCCAACTCAGCCCTGCCACATCAACGTACAGCTTTTCCACGTCATCGTACAACCCTGCCACGTCAGCATCCGTATGGACTGTACAGTCAGCACATTTGTTTTTTGTCTGTTTGACGATTTGAACAGAACGCAATATCTCACTCATCCGACATCCATTTGAACCCGAACGAGTTGCGTTGGGTTCGTGACGGCGAGGTCTATGCACCCGTTCGATTTGAAGCAATTCTGAGCACTTTGAATTTTGAGCAAAATTTGATCCCCTGGATCACACCTCCCCATTGGAAAGCTTTTGGACCTCCAAAAGGATATTTTCAGTCTATCTGAATATGAGGGTATAGTTCCCTCACTTTTCCAACCTCAATCCACTTGGCTTTGCTTGGATTTGTGCATTTAATACCAATTCGAAGATATTCCACGTTTCCTCGTTTTGAAGTTCTCATTCTCCTGTCAAGGATTGTGTCTTCATGCAGTTCTGTAAGATATTTTGGGGAAAAATCATCTATATAAGGAATCTGAACATGCTCTCCCTGATCATCAATCAAAGGAGGCTCATACAATTTCAAATTCTTAACATTAACAACTACATACATTTGCATATAAGGAGGCAAATCCAAATGGAAAGCATTGTTACCAATCTTGTCAAGAATCTTGAAAGGACCATATCTAATTGGTTTCAATTTTTTACCTTCTCCTTTAAGCCTCTCCTTACTAATGTAAAGCCAAACTTCATCTCCAACTTGGAAACTGTGATCAACACGATGCTTGTCATGTCTTGTCTTGTACTTGGCTTGACTCTTTTCCAACTGCTCTTGTACCATTTGATGTATCGACTGAATTTGTTGAATGAACTTTTCTACCCTATCAATGTCATATTGACCATCAATAGCAATATCTTTCCCAAAAATAAAATCTAAAGGAGATTTGGGCAAATATCCAAAACATGCTTCAAATGACGATGTTTGAGTTGAAGAGTCCTTAGCCCGCTTGTAAGCATGTTGAATGTAGTGTAAATGCTCATCCCAAAGTTTAGGATGCTTGCTGCAATAACCACGAAGAAGATGCACCACTGTTCTATTGACCACTTCTGTCTGTCCATCGGTTTGCGGATGAAAAGATGTGCTCTTTTTTAGTTTGGTGTCCATGAGTGTCCATAAACTCGACCAAAAGCTCCCAATAAATCGAGAATCTCAATAAAAAATTAGGCAATCCAAAATGTACCCAAACATGATGAAAGAACATTTGTGTCGTTTACTCAGCTGTAACCTGCTTCTTACAAGGCATCAAAATACACATTTTGCTAAATCGATCAACCACAACATAAAGATAATCATGATTTCTTTTAGACATAGGTAGACCTCCTACAAAGTCCATAGAAATACTTTCCCAAGGACGAG
>ML776702.1:1603731-1626855 GCA_009831015.1 Picea engelmannii
CAGAATGAAAACAAATGGGCTTACCATGTTGTAACAAGACTGCTCCCATTGCATAATTGCTTGCATCAGTTTGGATTTCAAAAGGTTGCCTCAAATTCAGAAGTGCAAGAACTGGGGCTGAACTGATTCTCTCCTTCAAAGTACCAAAAGTATTTTGTTGCTTGCCTTCCCATTGAAAAACTTGCTTGACACTTGTCACTACATGTAATGGAGCTGCAATTGAAGAAAAGTTAGCAATAAACTTTCTCCAATATTGGGTTGCTCCCAAAAAAATTCTTACCTCTGTCACATTGTTGGGCTTGGGCCATTCCAATATGACTTCGAACTTGGAGGGATCAATTTTCAATTCGCCTCCACCAACAATATTCCCCAAGTAGATAAGTGAAGTTTTTCCAAACTCACATTTGGACATCTTCAAAAACAACTTTTCTTTTCTCAAAACTTCTAAAACTTGTCTTACATGCTTAACATGCTCTTCACGAGATTTGCTAAAAATCAAACTGTCATCCAATTAGACAATAACACAATCATCAAGAAAAGGCCTTAAGACATCATTCATAACTCTCATGAAAGTAGCAGGAGCATTGCAAAGTCCAAAAGGCATTACTATCCACTCAAACAAACCTTGCTTTGTTTTGAAAGTTGTCTTCCATGTGTCTCCTTCGACAATCCTTATCTGATGATATCCGCTTCTCAAATCCAACTTAGTAAAATACTTAGCATCTTTAAATTGATCAAGAAAATCATCAATTCTAGGAAGAGGATAGTGATTCTTTACCGTAATCTTGTTCAAGGCCCTGAAATCAACAGACATACGCCATGTACCATCTTTCTTTGGCACTAACACAATTGGAGATCCACATGGTGATGTGCTTGGCACGATGACCCCTTTGTCAAGCAACTCTTGGATTTGTTTTTTGATTTCAGCATTCTCTATGACTGACATCCTGTACATACCAATGTTTGGAAGAAGATAATCTTGCTACAATTGGATTTCATGTTGGATACCCCTTTTTGGAGGTAATCCCTTTGGTTCCTGAAACATCTCATCATATTGGTTAACAACTTCATATAGATCAGATTTCAACTTTGCATCACAACATTGAAAAAATTCGTTTTCAATATCATCTTTGGGTTTAATTATCAAGAGAACAAAATTATTGCTAGCATTGACTAATCTCTTCATTTGTCCCGCATTTACAAGTGACAAATTCATCTTCTTGTATGTGTTCTAACAATGTACTCAACTCCATTTTTAAACAAGTGATACTTATTCTCATGACGATGAAAAATGGATTTTCTATCCTATAAGTATGGGCTTCCCAAAACGATACCACAGATATCCAAAGGAATAACATCAAGCTCTACCTCATCTATAAAATTTGCAGTGATGGCAAGCCTAAGTTTACACCTTCTTGTCACCTGCAATTTAACATTATCACATATCCAACCGAGAGGGTATGGTTTAGGATGTGGAAAAGTTTCCAATTTTAATTTCTTGATAGTGTCTTCAGATATAAGGTTGGCTTGAGATCGAGTATCAAAAAGAGTATATATCTTGGTATGCTTTGAAACAACCCTTATGTGAAAAAGTTCTATTCTTTCTTTTTCTTGTCGAGTTTCATTGAGATTACTGTTACTTGAAGAACTAGTACTTGCAATAAATCCCTTACCTTGATAACCCATGGTTGTAATCTTTGTTTCATCACCCGAATCAGAACCTAAATCATGTTGTATGGTTGCAGTAGTCTTTGACTTCCCTTTTTTGCCAAACTTTTTGGGTCTTCTTTCAGGATGAAGTTTCCAACAATGGTCTTCATCATGGCCATCTTTTGAACAATGTTTGCATGTAAATTTTTCTCCCTCTTTCTTAACAGCATCATTCTTTTTTCCATTGCCCTTGAACTTCTTATTTCCTTTGTCTCCATGATTGAAAGGCTTCTTGTTACCCTCATGAGTTTCATTCTTTCCTCTTGCTTCCAAATGAGTTGTCTGAACACAAACTTCATCTAGATTTGAAGGGTTAAACATGAGTATTGTATGTCTCAAGTAACTATGTAAAGCTCCAATGTATTTGAGTAAAGTTTCTTGAGAAGACAAATCTACTCCCAAAACCAAAGCTCTTCTCCTAAATTCTTGAGTAAGCTTTGCACATTTTTCCCTTTAGCTTGTCTAAAATTTTGCCAATCCATAGTAGCTTTTTGCATATATGCCAATGGGTAAAATTGTTTTTTAATTGCAACAATAAAATCATTCCAAGAGGTTAAAGTTTTACCATGTTTCTTCATGTCCTCTTGAGTCTTGGCTTCCCACCAAATGAGTGTTGCGCTATCCAATCTTAAAGAAGCAAGCTGAATCTTAGTTTCATCATCTTGAATTTTTTGTATCCTACAATACCCCTCAATCTGACGAATCCATTTATCTAATTTCTCAGCATTTACCTCTACATTGTACATTGGCAATTCAAATTTAATATCAAGCTTTAACAAAGGAATTTGTGGAGGAGTTTTACCACGTCCCTTTGGAGAATTTGGAAGAGGTTGTGAACTAGTAGAAGAAGAGGAAGATGGAGGTGAGGGAGGTGGAGTAGCACCATTCCCTCCATTTCCATTTGGAGTTTTATCACCACTGTCTCCCTTGTGCTTTGAAGGGTTGGAGCCTTCACCTTGCAACCTTGTATTCCTTTCTTCCATCAAGGCTTTCATCATTTCTCTCATTTCCATGAAAGCCTATCTGAGATCTTCATCTTCTGTGGGAATATGTTCATGTCTCTCTTCATGAGCCATACTTGGTGAATGCCTCCTTAAAGCTTGAGGTGATGATATAATTTTTCTTCTTGAAGGATGAGAACTTGGATCTACAAGTTGACCTTCTCCTCTTGTGAGTTTCAACCTTGTGAGCATCAGAAAACAAAACACTTGCAAATAATCAAGCCTTCAAAAACTTATGCTCTGATACCAACTTGATCTAAAAATGATAAAGGCTTGTATTCTTGAAAATATTTGCAAGTTTTAATTCAAGTGTTCATATGCAAATGGATCCATTTTGCAAACACAAATTTTTATATAAATTACACATTCAAGATGCAATAATAACCAACAAAATACAGTGAACATAAAACACATAACACAACAAATGATAAAGGAGTTCACCCCTCTCTTGGGCTACATCTCCGGGTCCAGCTTCCAATGGATCTTTTATATTATTTGCTCAAAGTGCTAAAATATGTGTTTTACAATGCTCAAAATGACAAATAGATGGCTCCAATGGCTTCAGAACGTCCAAAAACCCCTAGCTGGGCTTTTTCGACACCTGATTTGGCCAAAAATTGAAGAAGATAGGCTTCCTGAAAGTTCCCCTTCAAACTTGTTATCTCTAGAGCGCCAAATTGCACCTCTGTGTGTCCAACCTAGCACACGCGCTCATTTCCGTGCTAAAACCTAGCACCGGGCGCATAATCGAAAACCGTGCAAACTGTAGGACAGTTAGGGAACCTATCCCCTAACCGCTAAACCGTGGACATATGGGTCATATGACCACACGCATCAAAGACTGGGGCTAAACTCCAAACCATATGGTTAAGCGCCAAGTGTCGGTGCACGATTTTAAACCGTTGGCAATGTAAACTCCTGCGCAATAATCGTCGGTCAAATATATTGTTAACATAACCGCGCGTGGTATGGTCACATGGTTATCCACATGTGATTGCGGGCTAACCGTTTGAATTGCACACACACGGTGGTGGTTATATGGTAATCCGCATATGGTCGGGGGTCGGGGCTTAGCCCCGGCCTAGACCGCACCCCAACCATAACACATTTCAAACTCAAATAATTTTAAAACCATATATATAATAAGAAACAATGGTGGGCACGCTGGTTGGGCGACCCTTCCCAAGGCTCTTCCCCTGCCTAGAGGTCGCGAGGTCGAGTCCTGCCGACTACACATATTTTATCCAATACCTAGGTGACATGTGGCGGCCCGTGCTTGGGCCACGTGTCACCAATCCATTCGCCACCCACCAAGATGCCACGTGTCAAGAAATGATTCGACCGTCCAACTGCCAATTGTCCACCAACTCAGCCCTACCACGTCAGTATACATCTATGCCACGTCATAGTACAACCCTGCCACGTCAGCATCCGTACGGACTATACAGACTGTACAGTCAGCACATTTTTTTTTTACCTGTTTGACGATTTGAACAGAACGTGATATCTCACTCATCTGACGTCTGTTTGAACCCGAACGAGTTGCGTTGGGTTCGTGACGATGAGGCCTATGCACCTGTTAGATTTGAAGTGATTTCGAGCACTTTGAATTTTGAGCAAAATTTGATCCCCTGGATCAATCTCACTAGGGGGTTTTCTTCACTAAAAAACTGTTCCTTTTAGTTTCATACAAATATAAATTACACAAATATTACTTTAGAATGTTTTTTATCTTTATTGGAAAGTTTTCTCAACTCTAATACAAGCCTATTTTAGAATGTTTTTTATCTTATTGGGTGTTTTATCCACTCGTCTTAGAATTATTTTTACCCTATTGGGGTTTTTCTCTACTCTAATCCTATCCCTCTCTTTTGTGCATGTTGTCACTTTTTTGTTTTGAATGTTGTTAATTTGAAAATTTGTTTTTGGCATATAACACATGGTGCCTACATCGTACCACATTAGCCTCCAAAAAGCCAACCATCTAAACATGCATTGTTGAGTTTTCAATCCACCTAAACATGCATTGTGGACTTGTCATGTTATACTTTCGTGGTTTGATCATGACCATTTCATACAAAGTTGTGTGTTTACCTTCATCATGCTTGGCATGTATTAATTGCACTCCCCAAATCTTGAAAGATGATATGTAATTAATTAGAGATTAAGATATTTTGAAAGAATGTTGTGTGTTTACCTTCATCATGCTTGGCATGTATTAATTGCACTCCCCAAATCTTGAAAGATGATATGTAATTAATTAGGGATTAAGATATTTTAAAAGGCTTTGACTTCACTTGCATGGCACTTGGAGTCTTCAATCCATAATGTGGTTTCGTTGCAAGAATAATGAGTAGTGATGATAGGGTAAACTCTATTTTTATTTAAACAAATCCTAAACAATTGTTCTACATCACTTCATGTGTCCCTTTTCTTTGTAATTGATTACCGTGTCATACTCTTTTCCTTCACAATTGTAACATATTACATAAAACGCAAGACACCAAACAAATAAAACAACTTATGTGAATTAAACAACTTATGTGAATTGGTAAAGGCAACAATGTTTCAAAGAAAGGTATGACAATGATCTTAAATTTAAATATTAAAAAAAAAAAATTAAAAAACAAATATATCCTCTACAATATTGTTTAAATACAACTTGGTGTTACATTGATCTTAAATTAAAAAACAAATATATCCTCTACAATATTGTTTAAATACAACTTGGTGTTACATTGATCTTAAATTAAAATATTAAAAGAACATCAAAAATAAAATATATGATCTGCAATATTATTTGTTACTGATTTATTTTGTTACTGATTTATTTTGAATGACCCAAAAACAATTAGCAATATAAAAATGTGATATTTATAAAAACACCACATCTTTGTTTTGATATGCTTATAAAAATTTACATTCCATTCCAATTTTTATTCTTTTTATATTAATTGAATTTGTTTTATTAGCAATATTCAATTGAAAACAAAAATAAAAGATCGATAATCTCCAAACTAAAAGTATAAAATTTTACATTCCACAACACTTTTTATTCTTTTTATATCAATTGAACTTGTTTCATTAGTAATATCTAATTGAAAATAAAAATAAAAGATTAATAATCTCCAAATTAAAAGGATAATATAATCAAAATGTTAGTAAAATAATTGATAGTAGAATTAAAAGGTTAGTAAAATAATTTTCTTCTCTCAAAAAGATGTGAAAAAATGCAATAAAAAATATAATATGGATTTTTATTGGATCAATTATTTGTAATTATTTATTTATAAAACAAAATTTCACAATATTATGGGTATTTTGGTCAAAAGATAAGTTTTTATCACCTTAGATTCATCTTAAACCTGTAACAATTCCCGCTTATTAAATGATAACAAAATAAAGATTAGGAAATTTGATCCATGCAATATTCTCCATATTGGGTTGTAGATCACCTCACTACTCTCCAGAGAAATTTCTAAGTATCACCATAAATGCTTATAATGGTATTTTTAATGTGTTATACTTGTTTTCAACAATTCTTGTTAATGTAATTCTGGTTTTCCACTCTATGAGGCACTCTCTATCATTTTGCAATTGTTTTACAAGAAAAAATAAAAGTGACTTCTTAAAAAGCATAAGCAATATAAAAGCAACGTCCCTATGGATTTTAGCTTAAATATATAAATGGACAATAAGAGAAACTAAAATGTTATTGAAACTTTAACTATTAATTATTATTGACAAAGTTTCATTTCTTAATATACCATATTTGTTAGTCCCTTTGAACAACTAGAACATTACTCAAAGAACTTTTATAATTTAAGAAAAATAATTTTAGATGGAGGATTGCCCATACACATACTCCTCACATACTCATATGTGGATTGACAACATAAAATTATGTTAATCTTTCTTTAATACACTCTTCCAAAATATAATAAGAAAAAATGTAATAAGAAAAAAAAAATATTGCTCTTAATATATACAAATTTATGTACTTTGCTTCAATAATGAATTTCTCAATGAAAATAACAGTTTACATAAAGACCAGTCTCTATAGTTTCAGTTCACATTAGTGACATGTAAGTGATATTTGGTATTATATGGAATATATATTTAAAACTTGAGATATGAAAACTCGATATTTATTACACCAACATCTTTTGATGTAGGGAGTTATTATGTGGCTTCTTTGTTTCCAAGAGTATTATTAATAAAAACATCTTTAGTAAGCTACCCATAATATGGATAAGTTGCAACCATTTCCAGATTTGCAACCATTTCCATATTTGACGATTCATAATTAGTAACATCTAAGAGAGATTTTTGGAGTTTCAATGTGTCATACAGTATCGTCAGAGCAAACACAATGGAGAAGATCCTTGGGCTTGGAGTTGTTGGCCCACTTTGAAATCCAAAATTTTTAGATGGAGGATTGCCCGTACACATACTCCTCACATACTCATATGTGGATTGACAACATAAAATTATGTTAATCTTTCTTTAATACACGCTTCCAAAATATAATAAGAAAAAATGTAATAAGAAAAACAAATTTATTGCTCTTAATATATACAAATTTATGTACTTTGCTTCAATAATGAATTTCTCAATGAAAATAACAGTTTACATAAGGAACATTCTCTCTATACTTTTAGTTCACATTAGTAGCATGTAAGTGATATTTGGTATTATATGAAACATATATTTAAAACTTGAGATATGAAAACTATGTATTTATTACACCAACATCTTTTGATTTAGGGAGTTATTATGTGGCTTCTTTGTTGCCCAAGGTATTATTAATCAAAACAGTTTTAGTAAGCTATCCATGATATGGAGAAGTTGCAACCATTTCCCGATTTGATACTTCATAATTAGTAAGGGTATTATTAATCAAAACACTTTTAGTAAGATACCCATGATATGGAGAAGTTACAACCATTTCCAGATTTGATGCTTCATAATTAGTAACATCTTGGAGAGATTTTTGGAGTTTCAATGTGTCATACAATATTGTATGAGCAAACACAATGGAGAAGATCCTTGCTTGGAGTTGTTGGCCCACTTTGAAATCCAAAAATTTTAAAGGGAGGATTGCCCATACACATACTCTTCACATACTCATATGTGGATTGACAACATAAAATTATGTTAATATTTCTTTAATACACGCTTCCAAAATATAATAAGAAAAACAAATTTATTGCTCTTAATATATACAAATTTATGTACTTTGCTTCAATAATGAATTTCTCAATGAAAATAACAGTTTATATAAGTACCATTCTCTATAGTTTCAGTTCACATTCGTGGCATGTAAGTGATATTTGGTATTATATGGAACATATATTTAAAACTTGAGATATGAAAACTCTATATATATTACACCAACATCTTTTGATGTAGGGAGTTATTATGTAGCGTCTTTGTTGCCCAGGGTATTCTTAATCAAAATAGTTTTAGTAAGCTACCCATGATATGGAAAAGTTGCAACCATTTTCAGATTTGATGCTTCATAATTAGTAAGGGTATTATTAATCAAAACAGTTTTAATAAGCTACTCATGATATGGAGAAGTTGCAACCATTTCCAGATTTGATGCTTCATAATTAGTAACATCTTGGAGATATTTTTGGAGTTTCAATGTGTCATATAGTATTGTATGAGAAAACAAAATGGAGAAGATCCTTAGCTTGAAGTTGTTGGCCCACTTTGAAATCCAAAATTTCAATCTCTATTTTTTCTTAGCTTTTTGTTACCATCTCTTCAAAGAATTATCTCTATGTTGTGAGATACAACCTTCTTGACTTGAGAACCCATCTTCATAGTACATCCAATTAGTTGTAAGAGCAAAATTCCATATACTTATAATTTGAAAATAACATAATTAATTGTATATTTTCACAAAAAAGTTTATCCAAAATATAATTTAAGTTTTGGTTTATATAAAAAATATATATAATAGAATTTGTCTCCCAAAAGACAAGTACTATCGTTATACAATTTATGCATGAAAAGTGTATATGGCTTAGTTAGATATATTTTCTGTGTAGAAAGTAAATATGGAATAGAGTAGTAAAGAATATTTAAGCAATGTAAATGGCCCATTTTGCATGAATTTTGTATCAATATACTTCAAAATGCTTTTAAGTTCGATTTGTATTCTAAAACACCCAAATTTGATTTTATTTTAAATTAAGATGGAAAGACTTGCTTATGTTACAAGGGCATAAAGCAGAAGATAAACTGCAAAACCATCTTAAACATAAAACACAAACAATCCAATGTATTACTTGTTCAATTCAAAATATAGATAAATTGTTTGATTGTAATATTCTCTTACATAATCATCCACATACTTACCCAATGATGATTTTGATTATGATGCTCTAAAACCTCTTGTGGAATCACAATATGAGGCCAAACTTCAAATGCAAACATAAAATGTTCTTATTGTTACCATCTTAAACCTAATGATTCTACACACTAGAATTTATTATTTATTAACATAATGCTTACCCATATCCACGATAAGAAAGAAAGATGGAAAGCATTATACAATAACCATCAAACCATTATTATTCTCATGAATCCTCATTCTACCAGATTCAGGAAGCACAATTTGACAATGCAAATCAATTTGATACCTGAAAAAAAGTGAAATGAATCAAGGAAAGAATTAATTGAGGGCGATCAAACCAAAAAAATTATTAGTTGGCTACACTAGAAAAGTTCTTTTAACTACATTTTGACTCCCTTAAATTTCTAAGGCCATCTTTAATATTATGAGTTGTAGATTCATGCCAAATATAAAACCTATCTGTACAATGAAGTGTTGAAATGGGAATAAGTCCCAAAGACAATCAAAAAACTTTCCAAAATCATTAACTTACATCATCAATGATTCAAATTTGTTTAAGATTTTTCAGACACTTACAATCAAGGGAAAAAAAGAGAGCCAAAAGGATGCATAGCAGTCTCTACTCACACATAAACGTATCCCATCAAAAAAAGACATTAAAAGCTAAAATAAAATCAAACTTTCTCAATAGATGGAGTAGTGAAGACTTATTTTACATAGTAATAAGCAAAAAAAACATAGAAAAGGCCCACAAAGGGGAATTGCAGATAATGCAATAAATGATGCTTGTTAGGTAAAAAAGAAAAAACTTTTTTTCAGTGGAACTAAAAAAAAGAATACCATCCACTATTATGGGGGAAGACAAAACCAAATAATTCCAATAACCCTCTTTAAGTCATCACTCATTGGTATTTTGATATATTTATGAAATTCCAACTTGTTATTTTCTAATAAATGAGCTTGTATAGTTCCTTGAAAGAAACTTTCCAACATTTAATCTATTGCATGAATTTGCTGCTTACATATTGAAAATGAGTTGAAAAGGGATGATTTGAAGTTATTGATACATACCACAATGAATCCATGGCCCAATGTTTGGTAATAATCTTATTGATCGGAAGAATTGTTGAAAGGGGAAAACCTGCAAGGGGAAAACTTGCAAATCTAAGAAAAGTTGAATGCTAAACTAGAAATAAATATCTCTCAGATTGCATGCAAAATAGAAACTAACATATATTCCTAAAAGATTTGAGAATATATAGAATCACTTACCACCCATTTAAGAATTGGTGTTCTTTTTCATAAATTCATTTGATGCCTTACACATGAAGTTTGATGGGTTAATTTGAACCTTGTAAGATCTGCTGGAACCAAAAAGAAAACAAGTACTTCCCAATTACAAACAATTTTAACTAACAATGACTGAAGTATTAAATTAAAACATCATTTTAATGCATAAAGATAACAAATAAAATAGAATTTAAGTGGCATACCTCAATACCGCAGGTGTAGATGATGGAAAACCAAAATGAAGGTTGTCCAGAGCACTCTGTGCAAATAGAAAATGATGGTAAACCAATATATAGGGGTTGCAGAGTCCTCTGCATAGAAAATCCTCCAAGAAAAACCCAAGCGAAATTATCCATATCCCATGTGAAATCGAACTGCAACAAAGCAGAGGATAGAGGATGACTTAAGGAACAACATAGAAACCCCCCAAACAAATATTGTGATCGAATGAAGGATATACAACAGAAACCATGCATCAAAACCCCCAAAAAATACTCCATCGATCATGTGAAATCGCTCAACAACCAGTAAAAAGTAAAAGGACGAGTCAGGCACAATACAAAAACCCCAAAACAAAATATTTTGATGGGCTTTGTTGTGATAGTTTCAATTTTGTTGTGCAGGGAGAGGGAAACAATGAATTATCGCATTTGATACTAAAAAATGTAAATAACTAGAGATCTGCAACTACTAAACGATAATGACTCCATGGGATTCGATCTTGAATCATTTATCAAGTTCCTCGACGATCAAACCCCACTTGGATGAGAATACAAACATGCATGGAAACGAGAAACAAAAAACCTAAAATTAGATTTTCAAGATAAGTTTTCGAACCTCTTATGATTCATATATTCTCACAAGGTGAAACCTAATTTGGTTCTCCTTGTTTTGGCCTATGGAACTAGGGAGATCCTAAAGGATCCGAGACTTACTCTAAATATGCTGGTAGAGAAGAGGCACATCGTAGAGAAAAGGTCCATCACATGAGACTTTCATAGATTGGGACGAAATGGTCTGAACATTGAATGTTCGGAAATTTCAGAGCGAAATCATCTGAACATTGAAAAATCTAGAAATTTCAGGGACAAATGCTTTGAACATTAAACAATCCAAAAATTTTAGGGTGAAATTCTCAAGACATTGAATAATCTGAAAAAAATCAGGGCGAATATCGGAACTAAGGGCGGATTTTCGTGGCAAAATATTGCCAAAATGCAATCTCCATTTAAATATGTGATTTCTAAAAACGTGATTTTTTTTAAGAACACTATATTTTATGGGCTTATGGTTGAAAATTTGAAAAAGACTTTTATGTAAAAAATTCACCCTTTCATTATTTTAATACCTTGAATTTCACCCATTTGCGAAATTTCGCCCCGAAAATTATCTATGCCAATCACAGGAAGGAAAGTTGTGAGAGGAAAAAAAAGAAAAGGGGAGATAAACTACCAAGAGAAGTTATACTGTCAAGGGAAAATTGTTGAATTATTATATCATTGATTTCATCTCATTGAAGACATGGCAAGACATGAATACTTGAAGTCAAGTGATGAAGGAACCTTGACATGAGTTCTTTTAATATACATCAGTGGATTACATGACATAAAGTACCAATGGACAATAAGCCCCGGAAGATAGGAAATGAAGAATATACAAGAAACCCCCACTTTAATCTACACAACATCTTACAAAGAACACAGGGGGAGAGAAATTGTATGAGAAAGATCACGAGAGAAAGAAAAAAAGTAGGAGAGAAAGTTCAGAAGCAAGAAGATAGGGGGAGAGAAATCATGAGGGGGATTTACCCTTTGCAATTGATATCAAAGTGGGAGAGAAAGAAAAAAATTATGAATACAGGGGGAGCAATGGTCATAGAGGGGGTATTAGTGTTTCCATAAATTCCAAAAGGGAAAGGTTGGAAAATTGGTTGTCATTGATTTCAATTCGAGGAGAAGTCTAGAAGCCTCTAGAAGTGATGTGTGTAATTGAATAAGTCTCCAAAGTGGTCCCATTATGGCATAGCTTTAAGAATGGGCCTCATGGGAATACGCTTTGAAAAATTATACAAGAATCCATGGAAATATGGTTAAGTGTTTAAGTGGTTAAGAATCCCCATAGTTGTGTTCATGAAACCAAAAGTTGATTGAATAAAAAGAGTATGAAGGACATTGAAAATGCATGAAAAACATCCATGGATTGATATTCCTCATCAATATGTCTCCAATGGTAGGTAGCATGCCACGTGGTTCCTCGGGATTGTTATGGAGAAAATCTCCCTAATCTGGGTTTAGTGACTAAGAAGAGCCTTGACACCCTAAAAGACATAAAAGATTATATTTTATCCCAAACCACACATACCCTTACAATAACTAAGGGAAGAGAAATAATATAGAGACGTGTACCTTAAGTCATTACGGTTGATGTCGATCCCTTCCAATTGTTTTTTGTTCCAATATTGTAGGCCCCCTCCCAAAGATGGCCTGAAACAATGCTTACAGAACAATCTAGGACAACATATACTTAATTATCAATATTACCTAAAGAGTTAGTTAGTCATGAAAATATTCATAAACATAAACTCATAGACATAATATCCAGGACAAAGAATTTTCTCTTTTATTAATAACAAAATTGAAGGTTACAACATGAAATTTGTTGGCGTCGTTCAACAAACCTCGCTTGGGTTCCTCTAATGTGTCTCCAAGTGCACTATTCCCAATACAATATTCACCACCAACATTCCAATACAATGGGAAAGGATGGATGGAAGGGAATGTGGAGAAAAAAACTCAGAGAAAAACGCAGAAGGCTTGGGGAACAAGGGAGAAAATTTGGCAGAGTTATTTTGCCTCTAGTTTGATATATTTGAATGACCCCCCTAGGGCCCTGTTTATATGAGAAAAAGATGGTTAATTTGTTTACATAAGGGCTAGAGGAGGTAAGATGGTTGCAAAACTTAAGATAGTCCGTAAACTCCACCAAAAAGCGCGTATTTTATATTTTTTGTCACTTTTTAGAGTACACACGTGATTTTAGTAGTGTAGGAAGCGTATATATGTGGGATTTTAGGTATGTGGATAGCGTTTGTACATGCTCTGCATATGCAACATGACATGTACACTAGGCAAAACGTTGGTTTTTCAAAAGAACTCTAGCAAAATGGGTTGGTAGATGTATGAACGAGTGGACAACATCAAGGATGCACACAAGTGGCATTTTAAGCTATACAAATGGTTGAGGAGTTATGTAGTCTAAAATATGAAGCCCAAAATTATGGTCAAGAAGCCACAGATCTAATGTCAAGAAGTTATAAGTTAGTCGTAAAGTCAAGTAAAGGAGAAAAAATTGTTGCAAACAAGAAGTTACAAGTCAACCCTAAAGTCAAGTAAAGGAGGTACTTGGCAAAATATAAATACACATTACGAACATCTCATTTTAATCATTCAATATTTTATCTCTTAGAAAAATATTGGCAACTAATTTCAGAGGAAAGATGAAATGAAGAAGGGAGAAATTCCAAGAGAATATGAAGTCTTGTGATGATGTGTTCTAAGGTATGTTTTTAAAGGTAATCTTACCATTTTCTCTATAACTGGATTTCTAGAATAATCATATAGTGAAACTTGGATGATGCTGACAAGATATATCAAGGTACATGTGGTATGAATTTCATCTTCTGGGTCATTTTAGTTTTGGATATACACTCTGTGGAAGATAGGGTTTTTTACTAGTCTTGTAACTAGTCTCAAATAGGTGTTTCAGGTAAAACGATCATAACTTATTCATAGAGGATCCATATTCTGTGATACGGATTGCATTGGAAATAGTACAATATTTAGTATATTTTCTATGAGGCTCAGAATCAAATATCAAATATTTAGCATGTGTCATATTGTAAAAGTGTGCTCTCCACAACAAGACAAAATTCAGGAAGGTCTACCATTTTTGCTATATCTCTTTTTCAATGGTGAGTCAAGGAGTGAAACTTGGAATAATTTTATATAATATATCAAAGAATATTTGGTACAAGTTTGATACCTTGATTCATTACAAGTACATAGTTATAGTTGTTGGAAGTTAGGGTTTGTGATTAATCAATAAACTATTCCCAAATAAGTGTTTGAGATAAATTTAATAAGTGATCTTGGGGTTTATATGTGGACCCATGTGGACCTAGGATATTTATGTGGACGTATTTTCTACGTGGACCCAGGTTTATAATGTTGATCTAATTTTGATGATGGTGATGTATTAGTTGTGGTGGATCATGTTTTGATGATGATGATGTATCAATTATTCTACATCTATTTTTGATGATGATGATGTATCAATTATTCTACATCTATTTTTGATGATGATGATGTACCCGTTATAGTGGATCAAATTTTGATGATGGTGATGTATCAGTATCAGTGACAGTGACAGTGACAGTGACAATGAAAGAGACAATGATAGATACAATGATATTCACAATGATAGTGAAAAAGATAGCGACAGTGACAAATAGTCGCAGTGATAGTGGCAATGATAAGTTGATTCTATCATTTATATTTCTGGATGGTTGAGTGGTGCATGGAAATATTAGTGTCTTCATATAGCAGGGTGGTTCTTGTAGGGGACTTGAAGTGTATTTTGAGTTGGTTCTCATTAAACTAGGGGGTTGGAGCCTCTTCCCACTTAGACCTAGAGAATCTAGGGAGTTGTATCTTCCTTCAAGTTGGAGCCTATAAACTAGGGGATTGGAGCTGGTGAATTTGGGGAGTTTTAGATTCCTTCAGGTTGGATCATGTAAACAGGGGGTTGGTTCCTTCTTCCAGTTGGAGAATCTTGGAAATTGGTTATTCATATGAATGTAATTCTTGACATGATATAAGAAAAGCATTATCTGGTGTTTTCCCATTTTGATTTCGACGTAAAATTCTTATGTAATGTGTATCTGTGGTTATTTGTTTATGATATATTGGATGTAATCATAAAGTGATAAATTTTTGATAACTTAATGTTTACATGTTGTGGTTGAAAATGGTAAAAAGTGCTCAATATTGATTGACCCCCCCTCTCAATATTGGTGAATATTCCAACATTGGGTAATAGCCAATTTTTATAGTTTATGGATCAAATGTTCTTGGTATGGTTGTGTTCAGAATGAAAGTTATCTCTTCATGCTAGGGTAGAGAGGATTTGTGTGCGAAAAACATGTGTTTTTTCTGTCTATTAATTTTTATATTTGATAACATTTTTCGAGTGATGGTGGGCATAAGAAAGTGAGTATTTCCTCTGTAAATTGGAATTTGGTGATAACATTTGATGGATTCGGTTTGCTAGGATATTTAGACACTTAGGAGTTGGCTAATATCAACATGGTCTAATATGTATTTAGTTAAATAGTGTTTTTTAGTGTGCGTAATTATTTAATCCAAAGGCCATGATTGTGTTCTAGAAATAAAGTGATCTAAGGGTTAATCTTCTCCTTCATACTAATAGATATTTTTATTTGTGGATTAGCCCCTGATTTATCCATGGTATCTATTTAATTAGCATGGAGGCGCATGTTCTAATGATCAAATGTGAGAAACTCATATGCAAATTATTTTCGTTTTGCATTAATATATTTCTAGAAGTTTGACGACGTGGAATGTTTTCCTCTTTGAATCTTTTAACCAATGTAATACATTAGTGTAACGATCTTTGATATGTTCATCTGAATGGTTTCCTTAATATGTTTGGCCTATGTGATGGTACAATGTTTATCGAGCATAATAACATAGCCCCTATGAAGACCCTCTCCCAGTGTTGATTGAGATCCTTAATGTGTATCACTACATGAATCAAAGGACTCATATGTTCTACTATTTCTAAGAATTTTTAACCAAGAGAACCATTTTAATGCACTTGGTGTTATTTTCATTTGAAAATTCTTTTTTTCACCCTAAAAGGTTTTCTTTTCCCAATATAAAATCATTTTCATTAATATCTAAAGGTATACAATTTTATTATGGTTTTTAAAGTATCGTTCTTTTTGTTTTAATACTTCATTTCTATTTTTCTTTTTTTATTTATGGTTTTCTCCCTTTTTTTATCTATATATGTTCTTTGTTGTATTTCATGTGTAATCTTGGAAAATTAGAAATAGAGTGGAAATTATTTTCTTTTCTATGCATTCTCTTTGTTCTATGCCTTGTGAAATCTTTACAAACTTGAAATAGAGGAAAAATGTTGGATTTTCTAGATAGGTTAATTGAGATCAAACACCGAGCTTGTAAATTTTTGGTTTTGTTTATCAAAAAATTTCTTGTTTTTGTATGAAGCTATGTTGAATTTTCTTCCATGCAAAGAAAAGGTTATTGGGGAAAGCGTGCACTTCAAGAAAACAAGTTTGAAAAAAAGGTTTTTGGTCCTTTTTAACATTTCCTATATATTTTGTAATAATACATTTGGTTGAAAGTTACTTTATTAAGTTATAGGTCTTGAGTTCATGTCTTTCTTAATGTTATTTACTTTGTGAGAAAAAATATCCAACTTTAAATTATAACATAACTTTATTGTAAAGTGCATTTCTCTTAAATTATAAAAGTAAATCGGTCATAAACTAACTTGAATGTTCAAAAAAATATGAAACTTTAAATTACAGCATAACTATATTGTAAAGTGCATAAATTAACTTTAATGTTCTATTTTTAAAGTTACTTTTTAGTTTAAACTTTAATAACTTCATTATAAAAGTGATTATAACTTATTTTATAAAAGTGGGTGCTTTACATTATAAAAATAACTTATTTGTAAAGTGAGCTTATAAACAAAGTTACAAAAGAATGACATTTTGTTTTCTCTTTACAAATCAATGACTTCATTGTGCACTTATCACCACATTGATCAACATCCACTTTCCATGTGGCACCTCAGTGACACTTTATGCCTTTCTTCATAAGGACATAACTTTGACAATTAGAGTTTTCTTTCAATTTCATTTATTTTTAAATCACATATTTTTTTAAATCACATATTTTTTTAAAGAGATTCCATGTGGATTTTCAGTTTCTATTTTTGAAAATATCTTACTTTCATATTATACTATGTATAGTCCAAATTATTTCCTTCTTACTGGTTCAAAATACCTCTCACGGAAATCCTATATGGATAATATACTATGAAGTAGGGGACTTTACCCCACTTAATACATTAAAGAGAGTCATATGGGATGGTAAAAATGATGATGCATTTGGATTAAATATAATGTCCAAATCCATTCATCATCAATTTCATATTTAAAGAATTAAGACCCCGGATGCATCATAGAAAAAGTTTGAAAATGTGTTTAGTAAGCGTGCAATGAGACTCAATCCCACCATCTTGAAAACAAATTGATCGTGTTATATCCTAGTGTTATAAACACTTACTTTTGCTTACATAATGTAAAATAGTCTAGCCAAATGACCAACTTATATATGATATTCTTACCATGTTTGGATTTGCATATTCTACTTTTGTATCTGCTTTTCACTCCACTATAAAAGATATATTATTAGTTAAGAGGATACTTACAAAATACTCTCTTTTGAATATTTTTCACCACTTGATCACAAAAAAAGAAATGGTTTTTCATGTTGGAGTTTTAGCATAGTAGGTCCATCTAAAAAAGAATTAGTGGCACAAAAGAAGAATAAAGACAAGAATCTAAAGAAGTAACATCACTGCAACAATAAAAGAAAACAAGGGTTCCAAACCATCTTATCCAACTCCTACCCGCAATGGTGATAAAGGAACTAAATGAAAATGAAAGAAGACTGGTGATAAAGGAACTAAATGAAAATGAAAGAAGACTAAAAGGCATTATAACTTTTCTAAAGTCTAAATGTTTCTAGAAGATAGAATCCTTAGAAGTAGAAATGAAGAAGCACGACATCAATCTTGATTATTTTTCTTCTAACTCTTATTTTCATGGTCATGCACTTTTTGTTTCTGGTTTTTCCTTCAATGCAACATCTACTTATTATTTTAATGGGTGTCTTATTAATTCTATAGCATAGTATCATATGAATAAGGACAAATCCATATTTTCTTCTCTTAATGAATATAACACCAAACAAATATTTGTTTGGTGATGATATATATCTTAGTGTTGTAGGGTCTAAAATAGTTTAGTTAGATGATGGTCATTTTAATGACGTATTATGTGTTCCAAGTCTTTCTTGAAAACCTCTATTAGTGACTCATTAACATGAAGGTAAAATAGTAGAATTTTCTCCTCACCAAGTTGTAATCAAGAACATAAAATATTCTGAGGATGTTGTAGCAACCAAAATTGTTAATGATATTACTAGATTGTACAAACTTGATAACTTTGGGTCATCATCTCATCCATCAACTTTTATTTCTCATAGAGACGACTTGAGAAAACTTCGAGATGAGGATTTTGGTCATCTAAACGATCACTCATTGCAACAAATATGTAATCAAAACATGGTGATTGACCTTCCTCTCATTTATTGCAAATATGTGTTTTGATTCGGCTATGTTCTTTCCAAGCATCATCAAGACAGTTTTAGCGGATGTGACTATTGCACATCTCGACCCACCTCGACCCTCTTACATCTTTCTCATAGTCATTTGTGTGGTTTTATTTATTTTTCTTATTTCTCTAGGTTCAAGTACTTTTCATTGATGAATTCTCCATTCACACTTTGGTTTCTTTCTTAAAACTTGAGAGATGATTTTTTAACATGTTTATGGCCTACAAGGTCCTTGCAGAAAAATAATTTGGACGTCAACTTCATAAGTTAAGAACACCTAATGGAGGTGAATATATTTTACAAATTATTGAACTACATAGGTAATTTATATGCAAAACTGTGTTCCCTATACACAGCAACCAAGCAATGTTTTTGATAGAAAGAACCACACATCAAAATAAGTTGTAAATTGTATGATCCAATTTAAGAGATTAATTCCTCTTTTTTTACCAGAAGACTTCATTTATTCCAATTAAATAGTTAATCGCACTCCAAAAAAGGATTTAAAATATGTAACACTTGAACAAGAATATGGTAAAATTAAACATGACATAAGAATTTTTTTTGTGTTTGGTAGTTAAGCATGGGATCACATTCTTGATGAGAAAATGAATAATTATGGCCTAAAAGTGAGAAGAGCATTATTGTTGGATATTTTGAAGATGTAAAAGGTTATATACTTCTTCAACCTCATTCTAGTAAAATTATTATTATGAGAGACGTTAATTTCTATGAAGGTCTATCAACCTACAAGTGTAATTTGGTGTTCGTCCCATCTTTGAATTGCCAAGGATCTTCAACAATTGTGCCATATTCTATTACCAACTTTTATACTAGTGCTCCTATTCTGGTTTTCCTCTTTAGATGATGATAGTGAGGATGAAAATCCACCTCATCCTCCTCACCTTCCTCAAATTGGGTTTGTTGAACATGAAATGACACCAACACCATAGCTTCCTAGATGGATCTATACAACAAGAGAAATGACTAGTGATATTGCAAGTGATCATTTGGATCAATGTTGTACATGTTCATTATTCTAGTGAGTCTCTTCTCTTTTTTCGCTCAAGTTTCAAAGACTCATGATCCATTAACGTTTACAGAACCTTCTATACATCTACATTGGGATGCAACAATGAATGAATAATAGTGTTCCTTAATGGCAAAGGATATTTTTGGATCTTGTATTTCTTCTGAAAGGAAGAAAATATGTCATATGTAAATGGATGTATAGAAATAAGTATGCATCAGATGGAAGTGTTGAAATACATAAGGTTCGATTAGTTTCCAAAGTATTTTCTTAGGTAGAAGGAACTGACTATATTAAAACATTTACCTCTATAGCCAAAATGAATTACATCTTCCTTGTTCTATCCCTTGCCACTTCATTTAAATGGGAGGTCCACCAAATGGATTTTAAAATATGCATCCTTTCATGGGGATTTACAAGAAAAAATTTACATGGAACAACCTCTTGGTTGTATTCAGAATGAATCCAGTCTTGTTTGTTTCCTTAAGAAATATCTATATGGCCTTAAATAAGCTCCTTAGGATTGGTATGTTAAAATGGATAACTTTATTCTTAGCAGTGGCTTTTACAGATGTCATTATGACCCTAATGTCTATTCCAAGAAAGTAGGTAACCATATAATAATACTTTTTCTCTATTTTGGTGACCTTATATTCATTATTTAGTGACCCCAAACTTTCAACACCTGAAACCCAACCTTAAGAATAAATTTCAAATGACAGACTTGACATATTTGTGTTATTTTTTTGGCCTCCAAGTCTTGCAAACCAAGGAAGGAATTTAAATTTTCCACTCTATACGTGTGACCTTATTCACCGCTTTCACATAGAGTAATGTAAACTAGCACATCTCCCTTCCAATATCGAATCAAACTTGGTGCCACTTATACTACACCTGAATTAGATGCCACTTTGTACTATTAATTAACTAATATTCTTTTGTACTTGACTCATATCCATCCTGATATTTCCTTTGCAGTTGGTCTTATTTCCCCATATGTGCAAACACCCCATGAGATCCATTGGAAACAACAAAGCGTGTTCTTTAGTATATCTAGGGTACAATTCAATTTGGGATACATTAAAGTTCAAAGGGGGATCCTTTATTTTTTGGTTTCACTGATTCCGATTGGGTTGGAAACCATGATGATTGGAACTCCACTACAAGTTATTCTTTTAGTTTTTCTTTCAAACCTATCACTTGGACCTATAAAGAGAAACATGTCCTTTCTTTGTCTCTTGTACTCCAAGTTTACGTGTGACCTTATTCACCGCTTTCACATAGAGTAATGTAAACTAGCTACATCTCCCTTCCAATATCGAATCAAACTTGGTGCCACTTATACTACACCTGAATTAGATGCCACTTTGTACTATTAGTTAACTAATATTCTTTTGTACTATCCATCCTGATATTTCCTTTGCAGTTGGTCTTATTTCCCCATATGTGCAAACACCCCATGAGATCCATTGGAAACAACAAAGCATGTTCTTTAGTATATCTAGGGTACAATTCAATTTGGGATACATTAAAGTTCAAAGGGGGATCCTTTATTTTTTGGTTTCATTGATTCCGATTGGGTTGGAAACCATGATGATTGGAAGTCTACTACAAGTTATTCTTTTAGTTTTGCTTTCAAACCTATCACTTGAACCTATAAAGAGAAACATGTCCTTTCTTTGTCTCTTGTATAAGTAAAGTATCAAACAACAATTAGGGTAAGTCAAGAAGATCTTTGGATTCAGAAAATCCTTTTAGGATTTGGATTCCAACCATAACATTCGATCACACTCTAATGTGACAATGAAGATGTTATTCATATCACCAAAGGTCAAGTTCAACATCAACAAAACAAACACATTGACCTACCCATGCACTTCATCAAAAAGCTTATTGAGAATCATGTTCTTGAAGTGCATTATTGCCCTACATATGATCGAGTTGTAGACATTTTCAACTAAGTCCCTTACAAAAGGGAAATTTTCCAAAATCCAGTCTATGTTAGGAGTTTAAGAAGTTGTCATAAAGAGGGAATATGATCTAATGCCTCATTCTTTCTCCTATTGTATCATTTTTGTAAATCCTTCAATCCTATCCTAAGTTGTTCTTAAAGGGAATTCTAGGGTTTTAAACACTTGGGAGTTAGTTATGATCAACTATGTATCTTTAGGTAAAGTGTGTTTCTTTACTATGTTTCTTCATTGTTCATTGTAATGATCTAATCTAATTGTCAGGCTTATGTTCTAGACATAAACTGATCTAATGGCTCTCTTTCTCCTCAATACTAATGGCTATATTGATCTATGTCTTAACACCCAATTTGTCCATGATCTCTATTTAAAGAGAATGGAGGGTAATTTTCTAATGTTCGATTGTGAGAAACTCAAGTGTAAATTATTTTTCTTTTGTATTGATATATTGCTCCAACCTGTCCTCGTGAAACAGTTTCACTGGAAAAATAAGTCAGTGCCAGAGCTATCTAAGTGTCACTGGAAGAAGAATAAGTCAGTTCCAGAGCTATCTAGCCGGAACCAAGCATCCTTGCTTGCCTACTGAGATAAACCGATTCTAAACTGAACCTTTAGTACCGACCTAGCGGTCAGAGTGAATCATCCAAAGCAAGCTAATGGGACCTACTATAGTGCCAGATCAAATAGTGTCAAATCAATAGTGTAGTGTACAAATAACTAAATTATTTTTCTTTTGTATTGATATATTGCTTAAGTGGCCATGTTGATGTTGATTGAGGCCATGGACTATTTTGAAAATTTCTTTTGTATTGATATATTGATATATTGCTTAAGTGGCCATGTTGATTATCAATAGTGTAGTGTACAAATAACTAAATTATTTTTCTTTTGTATTGATATATTGCTTAAGTGGCCATGTTGATGTTGATTGAGGCCATGGACTATTTTCAAAATTTCTTTTGTATTGATATATTGATATATTGCTTAAGTGGCCATGTTGATGTTGATTGAGGCCATGGACTATTTTCCTCTTTGAAGGTTTTAACCATATAATATGTTGATGTATTGATCTTTGATATATTTGTGTGAGTGATTTCCTCAAGGTGTTTCAACATTGTGCACATACCCTTGTTATGAAACACAATGTATGCTTAAGAGAAATTGTTGTAGAGAAGTTGTTAAGGTGTTTCAACATTGTGCACATACCCTTGTTATGAAACACAATGTATGCTTAAGAGAAATT